>JAVHYY010000612.1:0-130000 GCA_035221665.1 Okamejei kenojei | reverse complement strand
CTCAGGAAACCTCTAAACCACTTTAGACCCCACTAAATCCCGGAAAAATGCCTCTAAACCCCTGTAAACCACTCTAAACCCCTCTAAACCCCTGTAATTCGCTCTAACCCCCTGAAACCCCATCAAAACCCCTCCAAACCACTGTATACCTTTCTAAACCACTCAAAACTATTCTAAACACCTGTAACACCATCTAAACCCCTCTAAACCACTCTAAGCACCTGTACACCCTTCTAAACTACTGTAAACCACTCTAAACGCCTGTAAACTACCTCAAACCCCTATAAACCCCTGTAAACCTCTCTGTACACATCTAAACTCCTCTAAATCCATCCAAACCCTCTTAACCCCTCTAAACCTCTCTAAACCCCTCCAAACCACTCCAAAACCCTCTAAACCTGCAACGGAAAGAGAGAGCCTGATACGAAAAGTGCAAGACTGCTGCGAAATGTGGGCGCCTGGTGCGAAAACTACGAGCCTTGTGCGAATATTGCGAGACTCGTGCGAAAAGTGATGCTTGCTTCCAGTTCCTCGTGCTGGCTAGAACAGGAACAGGGAGACACGGAAACTGAATGTGTGGCTGAGGAACTTGTGTCGGGGGCAGGGATTTAGATTCTTAGATCACTGGGATATGCGTTGGAGTAAGGGAAAACTGTTTTAGAGTAAGGCGGTACAAAAGGGACGGATTGCATTTTAACAGGTGGGGGCCAGCCTTCTGGCAGGCAGGTTTGCCACTACTGCACGGGTGGTTTTAAAATCAATAAGGGGGGTGGGCTGTAAAATGGGATAGTCGAGGACAGAGTTAAAGGGAAAGAGAGTAAATGGATGGTGAATGAGCCCATAATAACGGGAAAGGAAGCTCATAAAGTGATAGGAGAGTTATGCTAAGTGTAATAGGGATCGATGTGAAAGGTGCGAGGCATCAGGTATTAAAATTATTGTATATGAAAGCGCGAAGTATAAGAAGTAAAGTAGATGAGCTTGAGACTCAGTTAGAGGTTGTAGATATGCCATTGTTGGGGTTGCTGAGACGTGGCTGCTGGAGGATTAGGCCTGGGAAAATAATATTCAAGGTTATACATCATATAGAAATTACTGACAGGTGGGCACGAGGATGGGGGTAGCTCTGCTGGTGGGGGATGGAATTCAGTCCCTTGCGAGGGAAGGCATTGGGACTGACGAGGTAGAGTCACTGTGGAATGAGTTGAGAAAATCTAAAGGCAATTGGTGTTTTCGACAGACTCCCAAATAGTAGCCAGGATGTAGGGTGTAGGAGTTAAAACTGGCATGTTACAAAGGTAATGCCACTATGGTGATGGAGGATTTCAATATGCAGTTATCTGGGAAAATCAGGGTGGTTCAGGACCCAAAGAAAGAGAGTTTGTAGAATGCCTCCGAGATGGATTCTTAGAGCAGCTTGTAATGGAACCGACCGGAGAAAAGGCAATTCTGGATTTAGTGTTGTCCAATGGACCAGATATGATAAGAGAACTCGAGGTCAGGGAACCGCTGGGAAGTAGTGATTATAGTATGATTAGTTTTAATCTGCAATTTGAGAAGGAGAATATTACTTCGGAATGTCAGTGATGCAGTTGAAAAACGGGCGCTATGAAGGCGTGAGAGGGGAGCTAGCCAAGGTAGACTGGAAAGGGAAGCTAGCAGGAATGACGGTTGAACAGCAATGGCAGGAATATCTGGGCATAATCCGGGAGATGCAGGATCATTTCATTCCATAAAGGAAGATTGATTCTAAGGCGAGTAGGAGGCGCGCGTGGCTGACAAGAGAAGTTAGGAATAGAATAAAACTAAAACAAAAGATGTATGACACAGCAAAAATTAGCCGGAAGCCAGAGGATTGGGAAATATTCATAAGACAACAGAAGAAAACAAAACGGGCAATAAGGGCTGAAAAGATGAAGTACGAAGGGAAGCTGGCCAGGAATATAAAGAAGAACAGTAACAGCTTATTTTAATATGTTAAGGGAAAAAGAATAGCAAAGTCAAATGTGGGTCCCTTGAAGGCCGACATGGGTGCAATTATTTTGGCCAACAAGGAAATGGCAGAATAGTTCAATGGGTACTTCGGAACTGTCTTCACTAAGAAAGACAAAAACAATCTTCCAGATATACTGGAGGACAGAGGATCTAAGGGGGTAGCGGAACTGAAATACATTTTCATTAGGCGAGAAATAGTATTGGGTTGGCTATTTGGGACTGAAGGATGATACATCCCCTGGGCCCGATGGTCTGCATCCCAGGTTCCTCAGGTAAGTGGCTCTAGAAATAGTGGACGCATTGGTGATCATTTTCCAATGTTCAATAGGTTCAGCATAAATACCTGTGGATTGCAGGACAGCTAATGTTATCCCACTTTTCAAGAAAGGAGCGAGAGAGAAAACGGGGAATTACAGAGCAGTTAGCCTGACTTCGGTGGTGGAAAATATGCTGATGTCATTTATTAAAGAGGTAATAATTGAACATCTGTAAAGCAGTAAAAGGAATACTGCAAGTCAACATGGATTTATCAAAGGGAAATCATGCTTGATTAATCTTCTGGATTATTAAAAGATGTGACAAGTAAAATGGATGAAGGGGTGCCAGTGGATGTAGTCTATCTAGACTTACAGAAAACCTTTGATAAGGTAGCGCACGGGAGACTGGTGACTAAAATTAGAGCACATGGTATTCGGGGTGGAGTGTTGACATGGATAGATCATTGGTTAGCAGATCGGAAGCAAATAGTAGGAGTGAACGGGTCATTTTCAGAATGACAGGCAGTGGCGAGTGGAGTGCCGCAATGCTCGGTGTTGGGGCCGTAACTGTTTACCATATACAGAGGCACGCAAAAGTTTTCATACCCTTGAACTTTTCCACATTTTGTCACGTTAGAATCACAAAAGTAAATGTATTTTATTGGGATTTTTTGTGATATACCAACACAAAGTGGTGCATTATTGTGAAGTGGAAGGAAAATGATACATGGTTTCCAAATTTTATTACAAATACAAACTGAAAAGTGTGGCGTGCAAAAGTCAATACTTTGTAGAACAACCTTTCGCTGCAATTACAGCTGCAAGTCTTTTGGGTTATGTCGCTACCAGCTTTGCACATCTAGATACGGACATTTTTGCCCATGCTTCTTAGCAAAATAGCTCAAGCTCAGTCAGATTGGATGGAGAGATACCGGCAGATGTAGGGAAATGAAATAGGTCTATCTATAATGAAAGACACTTGAGAAGAAAGTATACAACGCATACACCGATGCTCATTAAATGCCAGACATATTTTGGTACAATTTAAAGTATTACATAGATTAAACTACGCTAAAACGAAATTAAATATAATTCTAACATTTCTTCTATTTGCGATAAATGTTTGAATTTAGAAGCTAACTTAAATCATAGTTTTGTAACATGCATAAAACTTAATAGTTATTGGGCGGATATTTTTGAAACCTTTTCTGAAGATCTTAAAACTAAATTGGACCCTGATCTAAAGCTAATAATATTATGAGTTCCTGACTCAAGCTTAATATTAACAGTAAGTCAAAGACATTTTCTTGATTACGGTTTGATAATTGGAAAAAAATTAATATTAAAATTCTGGAAGGGAACATTATCCCCCAAAATCAAAATGTGGACTGTGGAAATGTCGGAGACGTTACATTTGGAGAGAATTATGTTTGTCCTAATGGACAAATATGAACTTTTTGAACAAATATGGTCTCCATTCTTTGATTATTTAAAGGGGTAGCTGAGCTCAGCAACGTAACTCAATAAGTACCCTGGTGTGGGATTAGATGAAAAGATGTATTCTGGGATCTGTATACACGTCTCTATAGATATTGTTATGTGAAACTGTTCCATTCATTGTTAAGATGGATCCCTTATTTTATTCGTTTTATTATATAATATATGTTTTATTTTTTTTATTTGTTTATCTTTATTATTTTGTAATTTTTATTTTTTCTTATATAATCATTATTATTTAATCACCACTTCTTGATTATCGATTTTTACTTATACTTTTTTTTCCACTCCCTTACCTCCCCCCCAAAAAACACAGTAGCATATAAAAATTATCCAGTAACATCTGTACAATATTTGTGGCAAGTCTAATTTGTATTTGAAGTACTGTTGTACCTTAGATAATATGCAATGCCTCTAATAAAAATATATGTTTTTAAAAGATCGGATGGAGAGCATCTGTGAACAGCAATTTTCACGTCTTGCCAGAGATTCTCAATTGGATTTAGGCCTGGCATTTGACTGGGCCATTCTAACACATGAATATGCTTTGATCTAAACCATTCCATTGTAGCTCTGGCTAAATGTTTAGGGTCGTAGTCATGCTGGAAGGTGAACCTCCGCTCCAGTCTCAAGTCTTTTGCAGACTCTAACAGGTGTTCTTCCAAAATTGCCCCTTTATTTGGCTCCATCCATCTTCCCATCAACTCTGACCAGCTTCCCTGTCCCTGCTGAAGAAAAGCATCCCCACAGCATGATGCTGCCACCACCATGTTTCACAATGGGGATGGTGTGTTCTGGGTGATCTGCAGTGTTAGTTTTCCGCCACACATAGCGTTTTGCATTTAGGCCAAAAAACTTGAATTTTGATCTCATCAGACCAGAGCACCTTCCTCCACATGTTTGCTGTGTCCCCCACATGGCTTGCGGCAAACTACAAACGGGACTTCTCATGGCTTTGTTTCACCAATGGCTTGCTTCTTGCCACTCTTCCATAAAGGCCCGATTTGTGGAGTGCACGACTAATAGTTGTCCTGTGGACAAATTCTCCCACCTGAGCTGTGGACCTCTGCAGTTCCTCCAGAGTTACCATGGACGGCTTGGCTGCTTCTCTGATCAATGCCCTCATTGCACGGCCTGTCAGTTTAGGTGGGCGGCCATGTCTTGGTAGGTTTGCAGTTGTGCCATACTCTTTCCATTTTCGGATGATGGATTGAACAGTGCTCCGTGAGATGATCAAAGTTTGGGATATTTTTTATAACCTAACCCTGCTTTAACCTTCTCCACAACTTTATCCATGACCTGTCTTGTGTGTTCCTTAGGCTTCATAATGCTGTTTGTTCACTAATGTTCTCTAACAAACCTCTGAGGCCTTCACACAACAGCTGTATTTATTTTGAGATTAGATTACACACAAGTGTAATCTAGTGTAAGTGTAAGCGAGAGGCCCACAGGAGCCGTTGGAAGTGCAGGAGGGGGAGGAGCGACACCCGACCGGTAAGGTTAAAAATCAAGCGCGGGGCTTCTTTTCCTCAGAGGCCCACAGGAGCCGTTGGAAGTGAAGGAGGGGGAGGAGGGCCACCCGACCGGTAAGGTTAAAAATCAAGCGCGGAGCTTGTTTTCCTCAGAGGCCCATAGGAGCCGTTGGAAGTGAAGGAGGGGGAGGAGCGTCACCCGACCGGTAAGGTTAAAAATCAAGCGCGGGGCCTGTTTTCCTCAGAAGCCCACAGGAGCCGGTGGAAGTGAAGGAGGGGGAGGAGCGACACCCATATAACCTTATAACCATATAACAATTACAGCACGGAAACAGGCCCTCTAGGCCCTTCCAGTCCGTGCCGACCATTTGTTTTCCCCTAGTCCCATCCACCTGCACTCAGACCATACCCCTCCATTCCCTTCACGTCCATATACCTATCCACTTTACTCTTAAATGTTAAAATCGATCCTGCCTCCACCACTTCTGCTGGAAGCTGATTCCACACAGCCACCACCCTCTGAGTAAAGAAGTTCCCCCTCACGTTACCCCGAAACCTCTGTCCCTTAATTCTCATGTCATGCCCTCTTGTTTGAATCTTCCCTACCCTCAATGGGAAAAACGTATCCACGTCAACTCCGTCTATCCCTTTCATCATTTTAAAGACCTCAATCAAGTCCCCCCTTAACCTTCTGCGCTCCAAAGGATAAAGACCTAACTTGTTCAACCTTTCTCTGTAACATAGTTGCTGGAACCCTGGCAACATTCTAGTAAATCTCCTCTGTACTCTCTCTATTTTGTTGACATCCTTCCTATAACTAGGCGACCAAAATTGTACACCATACTCCAGATTTGGTAAGGTTTAAAATCCAACGCGGGGCTTGTTTTTTCAGAAGCCCACAGGAGCCGTTGGAAGTGAAGGAGGGGGAGGAGCGACACCCGACCGGTAAGGTTTAAAATCCAGCGCGGGGCTTGTTTTTTTCAGAGCCCCACAGGAACCGTTGGAAGAGAAGGAGGGGGAGAACGTGTCCAAAAGATTCTGAAAAGGGAGGGTTTGGAGCCTGATGTTGTGGTACACATATGTACCAGTGACATAGGGAGAAAAAGAGATGAGGTCCTGAAGGGATAATTTAGGGAGTTGGGGGGAAGTTTAAGGAGAAGGACCAAAAGGGTAACGATTTCAGGATTACTGCCTGTGCCGCGTGACAGTGAGAGTAGGAATGGAATGAGGTGGAGGATAAATGCATGGCCGAGGGACTGGTGCAGTGGGCAGGGATTCATGTTTCTTGATCACTGGGACATCTTTTGGGGAAGGCATGATCTGTACAAAAAGGACGGGTTGCACTTGAACCCGAGGGTGACCAATATCCTGGCAGGGAGATTTGCAAAGGCTACTGGGGAGACTTTAAACTATAAAGGCTGGAGGGAGGGACTCAGGTAGAGGGGGCTAGGGGACAGGCTGTGGGGCAAGAGGCAGAGAAGGGAAGCACTCGGACCCAAAATGTAGGCGAGAAAGAGGAAAACGATAATAGACATAGAATAAGGGATGGTGGGTTTATAAACTGTGTATATTTTAATGCTAGGAGCATTGTAAGAAAGGTGGATGAACATAGAGCCTGGATTGACACCTGGGAATATGATGTTGTGGCAATCAGTGAAACATGGTTCCAGGACGGCTGTGATTGGAAACTAAATATTCCAGGATTTCGCTGCTTCAGGTGTGATAGAATTGGAGGGACCAGAGGGGGAGGTGTTGCATTGCTTGTCAAAGAGGATATTACAGTAGTGCTTTGGCAGGATAGATTAGAGGGCTCGTCTAGGGAGGCTATTTGGGTGGAACTGAGAAGTGGGAACGGTGTAGCAACACATTTAGGGGTGTATTATAGTCCGCCAAATGGGGAGCGAGAATTGGAAGAGCAAATATGTAAGGAGATAGCGGATATTAGTAGTAAGCACAAGGTAGTGATTGTGGGAGATTTCAATTTTCGAAAAATAGACTGGGAAACACATTCTGTAAATGGGCTGGATGGTTTGGAGTTTGTAAAATGTGTGCAGGATAGTTTTTTGCAGCAGTACATAGAGGTATCGACCAGAGAAGGGGCAGTGCTGGACCTCCTGTTAGGAAATGAGGCAGGTCAGGTGACGGAGGTTTGCGTTGGTGAGTGTAAATAAGCAATTCACAAACTCTTAAAGTGTGCAACATCTTTTAATGATAGCACAGGGTATTACATACATCTTCAAGCACTGGCTACATTCTTCTACTGAGCTGTACCCAGGAAGGGGAAGGCGTTATGATTAATGTTAACTAGGCGTGGTTAATTGGATTGAGGTAACTATATTATTGGTTGCATATAAACCATCTACATCCTTCCCCTTAGAAAATCAAAAAACAGATTGTTGTCACGACAACAGAATTAAACAGCAGAATTAATTCGAATTAAAACAAAATCGCCATAACGAACAGGTGGCTTGCTGACCCGGCCCGAGCGCGTACGGATGTCTCCCCCTTCCCCCGAAAGACCAGAAGACACAGGAGGACGCGAGGCAGCTGGGGAACCAGGGAAGGGTGGCGGAGTGTGAGAAACAGGAGAGGGAGAACCGCGACCGGCAACAGGGGACCCGCGCAGAGGGGAACCAGGCGCTCTAGATGGGGATCGAGGCATGCAGGGAACACTAGCTGGGACGGCAGCCGGCTGCTGGTATGAGAGCGGCTTCGGCTCATTACCCTCAAACAGGTGTTGTCGGCTTCTTCGGTAGATGGTACCCTCATAGTCGACCAGATACGAACGAGGTGAGTCGGCCACCCCAAACACGGTAGCCAGACGGGAGTGACCACCGGCGGTCTGCAACCGAACAACCTGTCCAGGCAACAGAGGATCGAGTGGTCTGCACGACCGATCGTGGGAACGCCGCTGGCTGTCATGTTTCTCCTGAATTCGCCTCTGCACGGAGGCATGCTCCAGCACCCGAGGTTTCAGCTGGCGCTGGGAAATCGGGATGGTAGATCTGGTTGTTCTGGACATCAGACGCTGAGCAGGTGATCCCATGGCCGGATCCCTGGAAACATTCCTGAGGTTTAGGAGGTCCAAATACAAATCAGAGTTGGATAGTCTCGCCTGTTCCATCAGAGGCTTGGCGCTGCGGACGGCCCGTTCTGCCAGGCCGTTGCTCTGTGGGTACTCTGGGCTGCTGGTGAAATGCACAAAATTCCACTTGTCGGCAAAACTTTTGAATTCTCGGCTGGTAATCTGCCTGCCGTTGTCAGTCTGCAGCCTGTCAGGGGTCCCAAAAGTGAAGAAGTGTTTCCGCAGCTTTCGGATCACCATCTCCGCCGTGAGGGATGTCAGCAATTCCACTTCGAACCAGTTTGAGTACGAGTCGACCAGGACAAGGTAGTGGTTACCACGCCACTCGAAAATGTCGGCAGCCAGCGAGGACCAAGCCAAGGCAGGAGCTGGTTGTTGCAGCAGGGGCTGTCGCTGCTGGTGTGGAGCAAGACTATTGCACGTGGAGCAGGCAGAAACTCGGTGTCGGATATATTTGCCCATTCCAGGCCAGTAGAATTGGCACTGAGCGTGGGCGAGTGTCGCATCGTCCCCACGGTGTCCGCTATGGGCTGCACAAAAGTAAAAGTCAAACAGGGAGGACGGGACTACAACTTTATGTCCCTTGACGATAACGCCATCCTGGAGCACCAGTTCGTCGCGGACCAGGAAGAAAGGCTGTGTTTCAGACGGCGCGGCGGAGCGCTTTGTTGGCCACCCTGCTTTAATCACAGAGGCAAGTCGCTGCAAAACTGGATCGGCAGCGGTGTGCTCGGCCAAAACCTGTAGCTGCTTGGTGGGAATAAAGTTAACGCCCAGTACGAGCAAATCCTCTGTTTTGTAGGGGTGGCGAGCGCAGGAGGTCCGCGGGGCGCGCGATAGGGTATCCGCAATGTTCATATCGGTGGCCTTCTTGTAGATTATATCGATGTCGAAACGCTGGAGCTGCAGCATTATACGCTGCAGTCTGGCGGGGGCAGCATGAATCGGCTTGTTCAGGATTGTCACCAGTGGCTGGTGGTCGGTTTCGACCGTAAATCTGTTGCCGTACAGGAAGTCTCTGAACTTGGAGCAGGCGAACACCACCGCGAGCAGCTCCTTCTCGATCTGAGCGTACCGCTGCT
Source organism: Okamejei kenojei (assembly GCA_035221665.1). NCBI lineage: Eukaryota > Metazoa > Chordata > Chondrichthyes > Rajiformes > Rajidae > Okamejei > Okamejei kenojei. The sequence continues at coordinate 120,612 of JAVHYY010000612.1, read as the reverse complement.
CGGTGTCGGTCATGGCGCGGGGGGCATAGGAGACAGGGTGTAACGATCTATCGACAGACTGAAGGCAAGCCGCACCCAGGCCGAACTTGGAAGCGTCACAGGTGACGGTGATGGGCGACTCACGTCGAACAACCGCAACGTCGGAGTGCTAATCAGTTTTGACTTGAGGCAGTCAAAGGCCTGCTGGTGATGTGGGAGCCAGACCCAGGCGATATCCTTTTTTGTCAGCTGCCGCAGGGGAGCACTCAGCTCACTGAGGTTTGGTACAAACTTTCCAAGGTAGTTCACCATGCCCAAGAATCGTTGTAGACCTGGCACGCCGGTGGGGGCTGCCATCTCGGAGATGGCAGCTGCCTTCAAGGGGTCGGGTTTTAGTCCGTTAGAGGTGAAAACATGTCCAACATACGTGACCTCTGAGACACGAAACCGGCACTTCTTGGGATTCAGCTTCAGGTTCGCCTTCCGCGCCCGATCCAGGACGCGGCGGAGGTTCAGTTCGTGCTCGGAAATGTCCTTCCCATAAACCAGGATATCATCCACGATGATGGCACATGGCAGTTCTGAGAATATCTGCTCCATCGTTCGCTGGAACACCTCGCTAGCGGAATTGATGCCGAATGGCATTCGCAGGAACATGAATCTGCCAAACGGTGTGGCGAAGGTCGTGAGGTCAGAAGATGCTTTGTCCAACGGCATCTGCCAAAATGAGTTCTTTGCGTCTAGGACCGAAAAGATGGTGGCTTGCCCGACCTGAGCTGCCACGTCCTCAACAGACCGCATGGGATAGTGTGGTCGCCTGATGGCAAGGTTTAAGTCCTTCGGGTTGATACACACACGTATTTCGTTCTTGTCTTTCTTTATCATGGCAACCATGGTGGAGACCCAATCAGTGGGCTCGCTAACCGCTTCTAGCACCCCCTTTTCGACCATCTTGTTAAGCATCGCCTCGACCCTGTCTTTCATGGCGTGAGACACCCTGTGAGGTGCGCGGACAGCGGGTTGCATATTTGGGTCAATGGAAATATGGTATGTCAGTGGTAACTTCCCCAGGTCATCGTTGAACAGGTCCTGCTATTCTGCAAACGGGTTAAACGACAGTTGCACTTTGTGGTCCGTGCGGTCGAAGGACACCAGGCCAAGATCTTGGCACGCACGGTTGCCCAGCAGGGTTACACAGTCAGAGTTCAAAACATAGAAAACCAGGTGTACACAAAAAGCTGGAGAAACTCAGCGGGTGCAGCAGCATCTAAGGAGTGAAGGAGATAGGCGACGTTTCGGGTCGAGACCCTTCTTCAGACTTCTTTAACACATAGAAAACCAGGTTTCTCGTGGCCTTTTGCAGCACGCAAGTTAAAGTGGCCCTCCCCGCAGGCCTTAGAATGTCTCCACCATAGGCGTGCAGGGTAGCATTGTCAGCAACCAGGGGCTCATTATTCCTTATCTTGATGAAAAGATTCATTGACTAAACGTTGACCTTCGCACCTATGTCTAACTTTGCAAGGACGGTTACATCATTGACAGTCACAGATACGGAGGGATCAGGGCGGTGGGCGGGTGTCTGTAGGAGGGTAAACACATGCGAGTCCTCGGGTCGATTAATTGGATCTGCATCATAGGATTCAGCTATGTTGGGCTGTGAGTCGTAACATATATCAGATTGTCTCAGAATGTTTAGACTGGGTCTGGAAATCTGTGCCTGTCTCCCACGGGAACGGAATAAACGACAGGCGGCAGAGAAGTGATTTAGGTTTTTACAAAAGTTACAGGCCTTGCCATAGGCGGGGCACGTCGACAGTCTGTGGTGCATGTGGGTACAGTTCGGGCACCTTTTTTGGGGCACTTCACCAGGACCAGGGTTGGCACGGGGTAGAAAAGCATTGTTTCCCATCCGAGGCTGTGGTCTCCTAAACCCAGCCAGGTTGACAGATTTATTGCCCGAGTCCCGGTGGTCATCTGGCAATACAACGACCTCAGACAATCTGCAGGCATGCATGGCTTTTTCCAACGTTAGATCCGGATCCCTTAAAAGCTCACATCGCAGCTTCTGGTCATGCATGCCAGTTACTAAAATGTCTCTAGTGAGCTGGTCTGTCATGTCACCAAAGCGGCACCGCTGGGCGAGATAACGCAAATCAGCAACAAAACATGCAACAGGCAACTGTCTCCTTGTAAAGAACCGTGCCCTCTCTAGAATACGGTTCGAGGGCAGGTCACAAATCTCCCTGAACTTACGTAGCAGGCAAGTGGGGTCGCTGGCAGATTCTGCAGGAGTAATAACCACATTGTTGTCGTCCAGGACCGCTGGAGCGTAGGTGAAAGTTCTGGCTCTCTTCATGGCATCAGGTCCGACAAGGTTGAGTAGGAGGGAGGCTTTAAGGGAGTCAAGATCTGCGCGGTGTGCGACGTTGACAAAGTGTGCTCAGAGATGTCAGCATCAAAGACAAGCTGCGCGGGCTTTCTGCAAGAGGACGCCATGGCTAGAGAGATTAAGCACAAAAAGCACAAATCAAAAAAAAAAGAAATAAAACCCGATGGACAGGAGACGCAAGTGTCTTCCAGCTTCGACACCATGTAAATATGCAATTCACAAACTCTTAAAGTGTGCAACATCTTTTAATGATAGCACAGGGTATTACATACATCTTCAAGCACTGGCTACATTCTTCTACTCAGCTGTACCCAGGAGGGGAAGGCGTTATGATTAATGTTAACAAGGCGGGGTTAATGGGACTGATGTAACTATATTATTGGTTGCATATAAACCATCTACAGTGAGTACTTCGGGACCAGTGATCACAATACCATTAGTTTCAATATAATTATGGAGAGAGTTAGAACTGGACTTAGGGTGGAGATTTTTGATTGGAGAACGGCTAACTTTGAGGGAATTGGTCAGGATTTAAAAGGAGTGAGTTGGGACACTCTGTTTTATGGGAAGGATGTAGAAGAAAAATGGAGGACATTTAAAGGGGAAATTGTAAGAGTACAGAATCTTTATGTCCCTGTTAGGGTGAAAGCAAATAGTAAAAATTGGAAAGAGCCATGGTTTTCAAGGGAAATTGGACACTTGTTTCGAAAAAAGTGAGATATCTACAATAATTATAGGAGATATGGAGTAAATGAGATGCTAGGGGAGTATGAAGAATGTAAAAAGAATCTTAAGAAAGAAATTAGGAAGGCTAAAAGAAGATATGAGGTTGCTATGGCAAGAAAGGTGAAATTAAATCCAAATGGTTTCTACAGCCATATTAATAGCAAAAGGATAACGAGGGATAAAATTGGACCATTAGAGAGACAGAATGGACAGCTATCTGCTGAGCCAAAAGAGATGGGGGAGATATTGAACAATTTATTTTCTTCGGTATTCACCAAGGAGAAGGATATTGAACTATGTGAAGTAAGGAAAAAAAGTAGAGTAGCTATGGGAACTATGAGATTCAAAGAGGAGGAAGTACTGACACTTTTGAAAAATATAAAAGTGGATAAATCTCCAGGTCCTGATAGGATATTCCCTAGGACATTGAGGGAAGTTAGTGTAGAAATAGCAGGAGCTATGACAGAAATATTTCAAATATCATTAGAAACGGGAATAGTGCCGGAGGATTGGCGTTCTGCGCATGTAGTTCCATTGTTGAAAAGGATTCAAAGAATGATCCTAGCAATTGTAGACCTGTTAGTTTGACGTCAGTGGTGGGTAAATTTATGGAAAGGATACTTAGAGATAATATATATATATAAGCATGTGGATAAACAGGGTCTGATCAGGAACAGCCAACATGGATTTGTGCCTGGAAGCTCATGTTTGACAAACCTTCTTGAATTTTTTGAGGCGGTTACTAGGGAAATTGATGAGGGTAAAGCAGTGGATGTCGTCTATATGGATTTCAGTAAGGCCTTTGACAAGGTTCCCCATGGAAGGTTGGTTAAGAAGGTTCAATCTGTTGGTGTTAACGGTGGACTAGCAAGATGGATTCAACAGTTGCTGAATGGGAGATGTCAGAGAGTGATGGTGGATGGCTATTTGTGAGGTTGGAAGCCGGTGACCAGTGGGGTGCCTCAGGGATCTGTGTTGGGTCCACTGTTGTTTGTCATGTACATCAATGATCTGGATGATGGGGTGGAAAATTGGATAAGTAAGTATGCATATGATACTAATATAGGTGGTGTTGTGGATAATGAAGTAGATTTTCAAAGTCTACAGAGAGATTTGAGCCATATGGAAAAATGGGCTGAAAAATGGCAGATGGAGTTTAATGCTGATAAGTGTGAAGTGCTACATCTTGGCAGGACAAATCAAAATAGGACGTACATGGTAAATGGTAGGGAATTGTGGAATGTTGTGTAACAGAGAGATCTAGGAATAACTGTGCATAGTTCCCTGAAGGTGGAATCGCATGTAGATGGGGTGGTAAAGAAAGCCTTTGGTGTGCTGGCCTTTATAAATCAGAGCATTGAATATAGGAGCAGGGAGTAATGTTAATGTGCGAAAAGTGCGAGTCTGGATGCGAAAAGTGCGAGCCTGAATGCAAAAAGTCCGAGCCGTCTGCGAAAAATGCAAGGCTGGTCCGAAAAGTGCGAGCTGGTGCGAAAATTGTGAGCCGAGTGCTAAATGTGCGAGCTTGGTAAGAGCTAAATGGGGAATTAGGGGAGGGCACTAATAAATGGGGAATTCGAGGAGCGCAGCATTAAATGGTGAATTAAGGGAGGACACCAGTAAATGGGGGATTTAGGGATGGCACCAGAAAATGGGAATTTATAGGGAGGGTGCCAGTAAACAGTGGCGCAGCGGCAGAGTAAACAGCCCGAGTAACCCCTCCAAACCCCTCCAACCCTCTCCAAACCCATGGAAGCCCCTCTAAGCAACTCTGAACACCTCCAAACCTCTCCAAACCACTCTAAAACCCTCTCAACCCCTCCCAACCACCGCAAATCCCACCAAAGCCATCTAAACCCCTCCAAACCACTCGAAAATCCTCCAAAACCATCCAAACCCCTGTAAACACATTCAAACCCCTCCAAAACCATCCAAACCCCTTTAATCCCTCCAATCCCCTCTAAACCCATCGACACCCCTCCAAACCCTTATAGACCTATGTGAACCCCTAAAACCCACTCTCACGCCCCTAAACCACACTAAACCCTCCTTAAACCCCCTCTAAACCCCTCTAAAGCCATTTAAACCCCCTCTAGACCCACCTAAAACCCCCAAACATATCTAAACCACCTCTAATCTCATCTACCACCCAAAAACCCTCTCGAAACCCCCTCTAAACCCCTCTGGTCCTCTAACTTCGCTAAACCCCTCTCAACCCCCCAAACCCTTTCAAAGCACACCAAACTCCTCTAAACTCCTATCAACCCCTCCAAACCACACCAAACCACTCTACACCCATCCATACTTCTACATACCCCATACAAATCCCTCCAAGCCCCTATAAACGTCTCCAAACACCTCAAGCCCCTCCAAACCCCCTCTAAACCCCCACTAAAACACCTCTAACCCCCCCCCCCAACACCTCTAAATAACTCGAATTCCCTCCAACCCCCCAAAGCCACTCTAAACCCCTCTAAAACCCATCTGAATACCTCTAAATCTCATCTAAACCATCTAAAACACTCTAACCACCTCTAACATATCGAAAACCCTCTAAACCACTCTAAACCCCCTCCAAACCTCTAAACCTCTCTAAACCTCCCCAAACGCCCCTAAAACACACTAAACCCCTCCAAATCTACCACCCCCTACTCCTCCAAACCCCTCCAAACCACGCCAAACCCCAGTAAACAACTCTAAAACCCTCCACACCTCTGAAACCTCGTTTAAGCACCTCTAAACTCATCAAAACCCCATCTAGACCCCCTAAATCCCCCAAACATATCTAAACCATTCCAAACCCCTGTAAACCACTCTAAACCAGTCCAATCCCAACTAAACAACTCTAACCCCTAAAAACCCCCTGTAAACCGCTCTAAACTCCCTCTAAACCGCACCTAAATGCAGCTGAATAAACCCCCTCTTATCCCTCCTAGATTACTAAACCGCCTCTAGATCCCATAGATCCCCACACACATCTCTAATCCCATCTAAACCATTTTAAACGACTTCTAAACCCCCGTTAGATCCCTTGAAAAACCTCTAAACTCCTTCTAAATCCCTCCATACCCCCTCCGAACCACTCTAGTCCTCTAAACCCCTCTAAACCCCCGCAAGCTCCTCCAATCCCCTCCAAATTACTCCAAACCCTTATATATACATACATAGAAACATAGAAACATAGAAAATAGGTGCAGCAGGAGGCCATTCGGCCCTTCGAGCTAGCACCGCCATTCATTGTGATCATGGATGATCGTCCCCTATCAATAACCCGTGCCTGCCTTCTCCCCATATCCCTTGACTCCACTAGCCCCTAGAGCTCTATCTAACTCAAGCTTAAATCCATCCAGTGATTTTGCCTCCACTGCCCTCTGTGGCAGGGAATTGCATACATTCACAACTCTCTGGGTGAAAATATGTTTTTCTCATTTCAGTCTTAAATCACGACCCCCGTATTCCTGTCCAGTCCTTTTATAATTGTATAAGTTTATATAAGATCCCCCTCATCCTGCTAAACTCCACTGAACACAAGCCTATTCACTGGACTTCTAAACCCCTTCAAACCCCCGCACTGACCCCCAAACCCCTGTAAACCCCACTAAACCCCTCTAAACCCTCTAAACTCATCTAAACCCATCTACAGCCCAACAAACCCCCTCCAACCCCTCTAAACACCAAGCCCCCTATAACCGCACATTCTATGCCTACTCGAAAACCCTCTAAACCCTTCTAACCTCCCTCTAAATCCCTTTAAAATCCTCCAAACCCCCTCTAAAACCCTCTAACCCCCCCTCAACCCACCTAAACGCCATTTAAACCACTCTAAAGCCCATCTACACACATATAAACCCCTCTAACCCATCTAAACCCACTCTAAACTCTCTCGAAACCCCATCTAACCCCATCAGAAACCCTCTAAACCCATTCTGAACCCCTCTAAAGAACTAAACACCCTCTAGACTCCCTAAATACCCCAAACATCTCTAAAGCCCTCTAAACCCCTCAACATCTCTTCTAAACACCTCTAAACTATCTCTAAATCTATTTAAAATCTTATAAACTCCCCTCTAAACCCACCTAAACCCCATATAGACACCCAACCCCGCCCCCAAAACATCTCTAAACCCCTCTTAAGCTCTGTAAACCCATCCAAACCCCTCCAAACACAACTAATCACCTCTAAACACCTCCGACCCCCCCAACCCCCTCCAAACCCCTCTATACCCCCTCTAAACCCCACCTAAACCCAGCTAAATCCCTCTAAAACCCCCTGTAAATCACTCTACTCTAACCCCCTCTGGACCCCCTAAATTCCCACACACATCTCCAAACCTCCCTAAACCCCTCTAAAGCCCCCTTTAAATCCATCTAATCTAATCTAAACCCCTCTAAAGCCCAACAACTCCCCCCCTCTAATCCACTCCAAACCCCAATCCCCCCTATAAACGCATCAAAAACACTCTAAACTCTCTCTAAAACTATCTAAAACCCTCTAAACATAGTCTAAACCCACCTAAACGCCCTCTAAAGCACTCTAAAGCCATATAAGCCCCTCTGGATTCCTCTAACCCCACTAAACCCCTTATAAACTCCCTCTAAACCCCATCTAGACAAATCTAAACACTATGTACCCCTTCTAAACCCCCTCTGAAGACCTCTAAAGCACTAAACACCACTAACCCCACTAAACCATTACAAACCCCTACAAACCCATCAAAACCCCTCTAAACCTCTGAAAATGCCTCCAAACCACTCTAAATCCATCCAGACCCCTGCAAACCCCTATAGAAACCCATTGAAACACATCGAAAGGCCACTCCAAACCCCTCTAAACCACTATGTACCTCTCTAAACCCATCTAACCCCCCTGTTAACAGCTCTAACCCACCTAAACGCCTGTAATCCCCTCTAAACCTTGTAAACGCCTCTAAACGCCCAGTAAACACCTGTAAACCCCACTAAAGCACCTCTAACCCCCCAAACCCTTCTAACCCACGTCTAAACCCCCCTATAAACGCATCTAAAATACCCGAAACCCCTACAAACCCATCTAAACTAATCTAACCCCTTCTAAACCACTCCAAACACCTCACTCAAAACCCCTCCAAAGCCCTCTAATTCACTTCAAACCCCTCCAAACCACCCTAATCCCTCTAAATTCCTTTAAACCCCTCCAACCACCTCCAAACCCAAATCCAACTCTAACACTTTAAACCCCTCGAAACCCTTCCAAACCATATCCCTCCAAATCCCTCTAAATCCCCCAAAACCCACTCCAATCCCCTATAATCTCCTCTGAACACCCCCAGACACCCCAGACCCCAGTGAACCGGTTAAACTCCTTAAAACCGCTGTAAACCACCGTTTACCCCTCTAAACCCCCTATAAACCCCATGGGCCCCGTCTAAAACCCCTCTAAACCCTTCCAAAGCTCTCTACACCGCCTCTAAACCCCTCTAAAGTCATCCAAACCCCTCTAATACCATCGAAACACCTCCAGACCCATCCAAATTCGTCCTCATATTTCAAAACCCCACCAAAAACCCCTAAACCCTCCAATCCCGTCTAAACCCCCTATAAACCCCTCCAAACCTCTCGAAACCAATCTAAACTCAACACATCCCTTTATTAACACTCTAAACCCATCGAAACCCACTGAAACACCTCGAAACGCCTCTGATCCACCCGAAACCCCTCTAAACCACTATGAACCCCTGTAAACCACTTGTAAACAGCTCTAAACAGCTCAAACCCTTCCTAAACGCCTGTAATCCATTCTGAACCATGTACACGCCTCTAAACAATTGAAAACCCCTGTAAACCCCTGTAAACCCCTGTAAACTCCCTCTAACCACCTCTGAAAGCTATAATTATATCTAAACCTATGTAATCCCACCGCGGTAAAGCCGTCTAAACCCCTCTAAACTACTGCATACCGCTCTAAAACCCTGTAAACCCTTCTAGACCCAGGTAAACCCCTGTAAACCCCTGTAAACCACTCTAACTCCCTCTAAATCCTTTCTAAATCGCTTATAAACGCATCTAAAACAATCTAAATCACGTCTAAACCCATCTAAGCCTCTCTAAATCCATCGAACCCCCCCTCTAAACCTCTTGCAAACCACATAAATCAGTCTAAGCCCCTCTATACCTCCTCCAAACCCAAATCCCACTAAAACCCCTCTAAAACCCCTCCAGGAACCTCTTAACCCCTCTAGACGCCTAGACCCCACGGGACCTCTCTAAACCATTCTAAACCGCTCGACACCACTCAAAATCCACTTAAACACCTCTAAAACACTCCAATCCCATTGAAACACCTCGAAACGCCTGTAAAGCAATCTAAACCCGTTTAAACCACTATGAATTCCTCTAAACCCCTCTCAACCCCCTGTAAACAGCTCAAAACAACTCAAATCCCCCTGTAAACCCCCTGCAAACCACCTGTAAACCCCTGCAACTCCCTCTAAACCACTCTAAAACCTTGTAATCATCTATCATGTTTATAAACCCCACCTTATAAAAAGGAGGGGGAGAGAAATTGCAGTCTAGCTAGTCTAACATCTGGAGTGGGGAAAATGCTTGAGTCAGTTATTAAAGATGGGATAGCAGCACATTTGCAAAGTTGTGAAATCATTGAACAAAGTCAGCATGGATTTATGAAAGGTAAATCATGTCTGACGAACCTTATAGACATTTTCGAGGATGTAACTAGTAGTGGATAAGGAAGAACCAGTGGATGTGTTATATCTGGACTTTCAGAAGGCTTTCGACTAGGTCCCACATGGGCGATTAGTATGCAAACTTAAAGCACACGGTATTGGGCATTCAGTATTGATGTGGATAGGGAACTGGCTGGCAGACAGGAAGCAAAGGGTAGGAGTAAACGGGTCATTTTCAGAATGGCAGGCAGTGACTAGTGGGTTACCGCAAGGCGCAGTGCTCGGACCCGGGCTATTTACAATATATATTAATGATTTGGACGAGGGAATTGAATGCAACATCTCCAAGTTTGCGGAGACAAGTTTGCGAAGCTGAGGGGCAGTGTTAGCTGTGAGGAGGATGCTAGGAAGCTGCAAGGTGACTTGGGTATGTTGGGTGATTAGGCAAATGCATGGCAGATGCAGTATAATGTGGATAAATGTGAGGTTATCCACTTTGGTGGTAAGAACAGGAAAGCTGACTATTATCTGAATAATGGCCGATTAGGAAAAGGGGAGATGCAACGAGACCTGGGTGTCAAGCACACCAGTTATTGAAAGTAGGCAGTGATGAAAGCGAATGATATATTAGCATTCATAGCGAAATGATTTGACTAAAGGAGCAGGGAGGTTCTACTTCAGTTTTACAGGGCCTTGGTGAGATTACACCTGGAGTATTGTGTACAGTTGTGCTCTCCTAATGTGAGCAAAGACAATCTTGCCGCAGAGGGAGTATAGATACGGTTCACCAGACTGACTCCTGGGACTGACTAAGGGACAGAGGTTTTGGGGTAACGTGAGGGGGAACTTCTTAACTCAGAGGGTGGTGGCTGTGTGGAATGAGCTTCCAGCAGAAGTGGTGGAGGCAGGATCGATTTTAACATTTAAGAGTAAAGTGGATCGGTATATGGACGTGAAGGGAATGGAAGGGTATGGTCTGAGTGCAGGTAGATGGGACTAGGGGAAAACAAATGGTCGGCACGGACTGGAAGGGCCGAGAGGGCCTGTTTCCGTGCTGTAATTGTTATATGGTTATATGGTTATATGCCAGGACTTTCATATGAAGAAAACCTGGATAGACTCGGCTTGTACTCGCTAGAATTTAGAAGATTGATGGGTGATCTTATAGGAACTTACACAATTCTTAAGGGGCTGGACAGGTAGATGCATGAAGATTGTTCCCGATGTTGGGGAAGTCCAGAACACGGAGTCACAGTTTAACGGTAAGGGGGAAGTCATTAGGACCGGGATGAGAGTGTTGAATCTGTGGAATTCTCTGCCACAGAAAGTAGTTGAGGCCAGTTAATTGGCTATATTTAAGACGGAGTTAGATGTGAGAGAAGGCAGGTATAGGATAATGAGCTGGATGATCAGCCATAATCATATTGAATGGCGGTGCAGGCTCTAAGGGCCGAATGGCCTCCTCCTGCACCTATTTTCTATGTTTCTATGTTTGTAAATCCCTCCAAATCCCTCTGACCCCCGTCTAAACACTATAAACCCCCTGCAAACCTCTATAAACCCCCCCAAGCATCATCAACACCCCTCTAAACGCCTATAAACCCCTCTAAACCCATTATAAACCACCTCTAAACCCTAATAAATCGCCTCCAAATCCCACTAAACCCCTCTAAACCCCATATAAGCCCAGAAAACTACTGTCAACACCCATAACGCCGTGTAAATCCCTCTAAAATCCTCGAAACCCCTCGAAACCCCCTCGAAACCCCTCTAAACCACCTCCAAACCCCTCTAGTCCGCTCAACCACAAAACCCCTCAATCCCTCTAAACACCCATAAAACCTCTCTATACCCTTCTAAACCACACTAAACCCCATCTGAACCCCTCTATACCCCTCTAAATGTCCTCTACATCCCTCTAAACCATCTAAACTCATCTAGCATCCCTCAAAACCCCTCTAAGCCCCCTGTAAACCACTCTAAAGCACTCTAAACCCCTCTAAACACCCCATCACCTCATCTAACCTCCCTATTAACCCCTCGACAGTCATCTAACCCCCTTAATCCCCTCTACACCCCGCTAAACCCCTCTATACCCATCTAGCCCCCACTAATCCACTACAAACCACTTCGAAACCCCCTCAAAACCACCTACAAACCAACGAAACGCACCTAATACCCACTTAACCGCCTCTAAACCCATTGTAACACCCCCAGAATCCCTGTAAACCCGTCTAAACCCCCTCTAAACCCTTCTAAACAACTAAACCACCTATATCCCCCCAGACTGCTATAAAACCCTCTAAATGGATTCTGAACCCTCCAAACCCAGTCTAAATCCATTCTAATCCACTCTATAACCCATATACATCCATCTAAACCCTACTAAACCCCCTCTATATCCATGTAACCCCCATGTGAACCCCTCAAACCCATTCTAAACCCCTCGAAACAGAAACTCTTCTAGCCCCCTTTAAACAACTGTAAACACCTCTAAACTCAGCTATACCGCTCTAAGTCCTCGCTCAACCCCTCTAAACCGCTCAGAGCCCCTCTACAACCCATTTGAACCCCCTAAACCCCTCTACACCTCTCTAAACTTCTCTAAACCCCTTCTAGACCCCTCTAACCCCTCTCTAAATCCCCTATTCCAACTTAACCTTCGCTAAGCACCCCCTAACCCCCACTGAACCCTTCTAAACCACTTCTAAACCCATCGAAACCTCTCTGAACGCCCTCTACCTCTCTCAACACCCCTCTGGACCCCTCTGAACCCCTCTAAACCCGTCTAAACCCCACGAAACACCCCTCTAAATTTCTAAAAACCCCTATAACCCCTCTAACCCGCACTAAACGCATACTGCACCGCTCTAAACTCGTCTAAACCCACCTCTAAACCCCCTTTAATCCCCTTTAAATCGTAAACCCCTCTAAACCCCTCTAAACCCATCTAAACCCCTGTAAAATACTTCTAAACCCCTCTAAATCCCCTCTAAACCCCTCTCATCCCCCTCTATACCACGCCAAACCCCCTCTAGTCTTCTAACCCCATCTAATCCCTCTAAACACCCCTAAATCAACTCTAATCACATCTAAACACCTATAAATGTCCTAAAAATCCATCTAAACCTCTGAAAGCCCCCTCTAAACCCATGAAAACCACTGCAAACCCTTATAAACCACTCTAAACCACTCGCAGCAGCCCCATACACTTATATATCACTCCCAGCAACCTCCAAATAAACATAAAATCCTATAAACCCCTCTAAACACCCTCTAAACCCATCTACTCCCCTCTAAACCCCTCGGAGCCCCACTCAGCCCCTCCAAAAAACTCTAAACCTCTCTAACCCCCCTCTAAACTCCTCAAACACGCTCTAAATCCCTCTAAACCCCCTCTGAATCCCTCAAAATCGTTCTAAACCCCAACCTCCCTTAAACCCCTCTAAAGCCCCTCAAAACCCCCCGAACAGCACTGCTAACCCTTCTAAACCCCTCTAAACGCCCTCTAAAACCATCTCTAAACTACTCATAAACCCTTCCAAACCCACCATACCCCCTCTAGACCCCTCTAAATACCCTCTAAACCACTCTAAACCCCTCTAAACCAAACCCCTCTATACCGCTCTAATCCCTTCTGAACCGCACTAAACCCCCTCTGAATTCCTGAAAACCCCTCTAAACCTCGCTAAACCCATCTAACGCACTCTAAACCCTCTAAACCCCTCTAAACCCCTCTAAACCGCACTATATCCCCTCTACATCCCTCAATACTCGTCTAAATCCCTCTAACCCCTCTATAAACCTATCTAAATCCCTCTAAACCGCAGCAAACCCCTCTGAATCCCTCTAAACCCGTGGAAATTCCCTCTATTCCTCTAAACCCCTCTAAACCCCCTCTAAACCCCTCTTCACCCCACTAAACTCCCTCTAAAACGCACAATATGCACGTATACTCCTTCTAACCCCATCATATCCCTCTAAAACCCAAACAATCCCGTCTAAAATCATTTCTAGACCCCCTATCAAACCCCGCAATAATCTCCCTAAAAACACCATTTAAATCCCTCTAAACTGCCTCTATACCCATGAAAATAACTGTAAACCCTCCTAACCACTCCAAGCCGCCTCTAAACCCCTCCAAACCACCTCTCAACAAATCTAAAACCCTCTAAATCCGTCTAAACACCCGCTAAACGCATATAAACCCCCATCTAAACCCCCTTTAAACGCCTCTTATCCCCTTTAAATATCCCCTCTAAACCCCCTCTAAACCACTCCAAACCCGTCTAAACCGCACTAAATCCATATAAACCCCATTAAACCCCATCTGAATCCCTCAAATTCGTTATAAACCCCAACCTCTCTTACATCCCCACTAAACCCCACTAAACACCACTAAACCCCCTCTAAATCACTGAAAATGTCTCTAAAACTCTTCTAACCCCATCTACTGCATCGAAACCCCATATAACCCCCTCCAAACCTCCCAAAACTAACTTTAAACCCAACTGAACACCTATTAACCCCCTATATATCCCTCTAGTCCCCTCTAAATACCCTCTAAATCACCTCTCAACAAATCTAAACGCCTCTAAACCCCTCTAAACACCCTCTAAACCCATCCAAACCCCTCCAGGCCCCATTTAAACGCCGCTTATCCCCTTTAAATACCCTCTAAACCACTCTAAAACCCTCTGAACCACTCCAAATCCGTCTAAACCCGCTCTAAATCCCAATAAATCCCCAATAAACCCCCTCTGCTTCCTCAAAACCGTTCTAAACCCGGACCTCCCTTAAACCCCTCTAAACCCCAGTATGGCCCCACTAGTACCCTCTAAACCCCCTTAATAACACATCTAATCTAAACCACTTCTAAACCCCTCTAAACTCCACCAAACCCATCCAAACCCCACTAAACCCCCTCTAAATCACTTCATATGTCTCCCAAAACCCTTCTAACACCATCCAATTGCCCCTAAAACCCATACAAACCCCCTCTAAGCCCCCCAAAATCAACTCTACACCCATCTTAACCCCTATTAACCCCTATATATCCCTCTAAACCCGTTTAAACCCCCCCTAATCCCGTCTAAATACCCTTTAAACCACTAAACCCTTCTAAACCCCCTTAAATCCATCTAGCCCCCTCTAAATACCATTTAAACCACTCTAAACTTCTCGAAACCCCCTCTAACCTCCCCCAAGCCAATCTAAACCCCCTGTTAACCCCCTCTAAAGCCCTCAGAACGACCTATAAACACCGCTAACCCCATCTAAACCACTTCTAAACCCCTCTAACCCAAACCCCTCTGAAACCTCTCTAGACCCCTCTAAACTCAACTAAACCCCAGTAAATCCCCCCTAAATTTCTTAAAACCCCGCTAACCCCCTCTGAACCCGCTCTGACCCTCTAGCCCCTCTAAATCCCTTTGTCCCTCTAAAGTTCACCAAACTCCTGTAATCCCCTCAACATACCATTTGAACGACTCTAAACCCGACCAGACCACCTCTTACCCCTAACAACTCCTACAAACGTTCTAACCTCCCCAAAACCCATCTAAACCCATGTAAACCTGATTTAAACCCCCGCAAACGCCTCTAAACCCATCTCAAACAATTCTAAACCCCTCTAAACCCATCTAATCCCAAACCTCTCTGCAACCACTCTAAACCCTCTCATCCCAACTAAACCCCACTACATCCCCTCTAACGTCCTTGAAACCCAACTAAATCCCTGTAACCCCCTATAAACCCGCTCTAAATCCCTTTAAAACCCTTCTAAACCACCTCTAAACCCCTCTACAGTTCACCAAATCCCTCTAATCCCATTGCAGACCGCTCTAAACCGTTCCAACCACCTTCTAGAACACTCTAAACCCCTCTAAATACCCTCTAAACCCATCTAAACCCCTCTAAACCCCAAACCCCTCTAAACAACTCTACACCCTTCTAAACCCACTATAAATCCCTCTAAGCCCCCCTAATTCCTCTATGAATCCCACAAAACCGTTCTAAACCCCCTCTCTCCTCTAAAACCCTCTAAAATCCGTTAAATCCCCTGTAAACACCTCTAATCCCATCTAACCCATTTCTAAACCCCTCTAATCCCAACTAAACCCCACTAAATCTCCTCTAAATTCCTTAAAATCCCACTAAATTCCTCAAACTCCTATAAGCCCCTCTAAACCGAAACCCGCTCTAAATATCTTTAAGGCCCCTCTAAACCCCTCTGAACGCTCTAAACCTCTGTACACCACTCCAATATTCACCAAACCCCTCTAAACCATTCTAGACCGCTCTAAACCTGTCTAACACACACTAAATCCTTCTAACCGCCTCTGAACCACCTTCAAACCCTTGTAAATCACTGTTAGCCCCTCTAATCCCCTCTTAATCCCCCTAAACCACTCTAAACCCCCTCTAATCCCCTCCAAACCCCTCCAAACCCTCTAAACATCTCAAAACCCCGCTTAACTCCATTAAATACCATCTACATCCCTCAAAGGCTGTATAAACCCCCTCCAAACCCCTCTAAACCCCTTCTAACCATCCTAGAAACCGTCTCAACCCACTCTAAACCACACTAAACCTCTCTAAATCCCACAAAACGCCTCTAAACCCCTTCTAACCCCATCGAATCCCTCTAAACTCCATACACACCCCTCTAAACCCCCAAAACCCCTCTAAAGTCCTCTAAATCCCTCCAAGCCCCCTCTAAATCCCTCCAAAGACCCGCTAAACCTCTATGAGCTCTCTAAACCACCTCTAAACCCTTCTAAAGTTCACCAACCCTATCTAAACCGCTCTAAATCACTCTAAACACCCCGAAAGCCCTCTAATCCCTCTAAACACATCAACACCATATAATCACCTCTAAATCCTCTAAACCCCTCTAAACCCCACTATATTCCCTCGACTTCCCTCATAACCCCTCGGAACCCCTCCAAACTCCACTAAACCCCCTCTAAACCCCTCAAAACCGTTCTAAATTCCCTCTAAACTCCCCAAACTCCTCTAAACCCCTGTAGACCCCCCTCTAAAACCATATAAACCCCGTATAAACACTTCTAAACACATCTAAACCTCTTCAAAACCCCTCAAAACTCCTCCAAACCCATCTAAACCCATTCTAAACCCCCTTAAAAACCCTACAAACACCCTCTAAACCCATCTAAACCCTCTACACCCCAGATCCCTCAAAATCACGCTAAACCCCTCCAAACCCGCTATAAATCCCTCCAACCCCTCCCTAAATCCTCACTCCATCAAAACCTTTCTAAACCCCCTCTAACTTCCTCTAAACCCATGTAAACACCCTCTAAAAGCATCTGAACCCCCTATAAACACATCTAAACCCATCTAAACCAATTCTAAACCACTCTAAACCCAAAACCCTCTGGCAGCGTTCTAAACCCCTCTATGCACCTCCTAACCTCACTATATCCCCTCTACATCCATCAAAACCCCTCTGAACACCCTTGCAACCCATGTAAACCACTGTAAACCCCTCTAAACCTTTCTAATCCCCTCTACCCCCCCCAAAAAACCATTCTAAACCCCTATAAACACATCTAAATCCCTCTATACCTCTCTAAATCCCCGCTCAACCCCACTAAGTACCTACAACCTTCAAAACCCCTCTAAACCCACTCTAAACCCCGCTAAACCCCTAAAAAGTCTCTAAAACCCCACTAAATCACTCTAAACCCCCCTTAACGCCACTAAAACCCTAACCCCATCTAATGCCACTAAACCCCATACAAACCCCTCTCAACCCCGCTTAATGAACTATAACCCCATCTAAACCCCTATAAACCCCTTATGCATCCCTCTAAACTATTCTAAACCATTCCAAACCACTCTAAACCCCTCGAAACCATCTAGAAACCTCTCTAACTCCCTCTAAACCCCCTAGAGACCTCTCTAAACCTCTATAAACCCACCTAACCCCTCTGACAATCGCTCAAAACCATTTTAAATCCACTCTAACCTTCTCTAAACCCGTATAAACCCCCTCTAAAAGCCTCAAAACCCCATATAAAGATATCTAAACCCATCTAAACCACGTCTAAACACTCTAAACCCCTCTAAACCCCTCTTAACCCACTCTATCCCCTCTACATCCCTCAGAACCCCTCTAAACCCTCTCTAATCACATCTGCACCCCTCTAAACCACGTCTAACCACCCCTATTTACCTCCCTCTAACCCCCCTCTAAACCCATCCTAATTCCTCTTAACCCGATTAAACCCCCTCTAATCCCCTCAAAACGCCAGTAAACCCTTCTTAACTGCTTCCGATACCAAAACCCAACATAACCCCTCTAAATACACCCAGATGAACTCTAAACCTATCCAAACACACTATAAAACACCTATAAACCATTATGAACCCCTCTGAACCCCTCCAAACCCCCACTCAACCCCTCCTAAACCCAACCCCTCAGAAACCCCTTTAAACTCTTCTGAACCCAACTAAACCCCACTAGCTCTCCTCTAAATCGATTAAAACCCCTCCAATCCCCTCTAAATCCATTTAAACCCGCTCTAAATCCCTCTAAAACCCGTCTAAACCCCTATGAACCCTCTAACCCACCTCCAAACCCATCTAAAGTTCATCAAACCCCACTAAACCCATTCTAGACCGTTCTGAACCCGCCTATCACCCCTCTAAACCCCTCTAACCCCCCTCTAAACCTCCTTAAAACCCCCTCTAAACATCCAGTAAACCTATAGGTTTAAGTTATAGGAAGGATGTCAACAAAATAGCGAGAGTACAGAGGAGATTTACTAGAATGTTGCCAGGGCTCCAGCAACTATGTTACAGAGAAAGGTTGAACAAGTTAGGTCTTTATTCTTTGGAGCGCAGAAGGTTAAGGGGGGACTTGATTGAGGTCTTTAAAATGATGAAAGGGATAGACAGAGTTGACGTGGGTACGTTTTTCCCATTGAGGGTAGGGAAGATTCAAACAAGAGGGCATGACATGAGAATTAAGGGACAGAAGTTTCGGGGTAACGTGAGGGGGAACTTCTTTACTCAGAAGGTGGTGGCTGTGTGGAATGAGCTTACCAGCAGAAGTGGTGGAGGCAGGATCTATTTTAACATTTAAGAGTAAAGTGGATAGGTATATGGACGTGAAGGGCATTGAGGGGTATGGTCTGAGTGCAGGTAGATGGGACTAGGGGAAAACAAATGGTCGGCACGGACTGGAAGGGCCGAGAGGGCCTGTTTCCGTGCTGTAATTGTTATATGGTTATATGGTTATATAAACCCGTCTAAACCCCAAATCCCTCAAAACCACACTAAACCCCTCTCAACCCGCTATAAATCCTACTAAGCTCCCACTAACTCCCTCTGAAAAACTCAAAACCGTTCTAAACCGCCTATAAACCCCTCTAAACCCCCTGCAAAGCCCTCTAATACACTCTAAACCCTCAATAAATGCCTCTAAACCCATCGAAACCACTTCTAAACCACTTCCAAACCCAACCCACTCTGAAACCCCTCTAAACCCCTCTAAACCCCTCTTAACCCCACTAAATCCCCTCCACAATCCTCAAACCCCTCTAACCCCTCTCTAATCATCTCTAAACCCCTCTAAGCCACGTCTAACCCCCCGCTATTTACCCCCTCTTACCCCCGTCTAAACACCGCCAAACCCCTCTTAATCTGATTAAACCCCCTCTAAATCCCTCAATACCCTTCGTAACTCCATCTAATCCCACTAAACCCAATACAAACCCCTCTAAACCCCCCTAAATCAAATCTAAACACAGCTAAACACCTATAAATCCCCTATAAACACTTCTGAACCACCCTAAACCCCTCCAAATCCCTCAACCCTTTCTAAACAACTGTAAATCACTCTAATCCCTATAAACACCCTCTAAACCCAGCGGAACCCCTCTAAACCCCGTCTAAACCCATCTAACCCCTCTAAATACGCTCGAAACCACTCTAAACCCCTATAAACCCCAACCCCCTCTAAACCAATACAAACCCCTCTACACCCGCTATAAATCCCTCTGCACTCTTCCTGAAACCCTCAAAACCGTTCTAAACCCCCTCTAATCTTCTCTAAACCGCTGTAAACGCCCTACAAAACCCTCTAAACCCCTAATAAAAACCTGTAAACCCATCTAAATCGCACTAAATCCCCTCTGTTCCTTAAAACCCCTCTACAACCCTCTAGCGACGCTCTAAATACGCTCTAAATCCCTCAAAAGCCCCTCTAAACCGTTAAACGCCTCTAACGTTCACCAAACCCATCTAAACCGAGATGAGAAAGACTTTTTTTCACACAGAGAGTGGTGAGTCTCTGGAACTCTCTGCCACAGAGGGTAGTTGAGGCAAGTTCATTGGCTATATTTAAGAGGGAGTTAGATGTGCCCCTTGTGCTAAGGGGATCAGAGGGTATGGAGAAATGGCAGGTAGGGATACTGAGTTGGATGATCAGCCATGAACATATTGAATGGCGGTGCAGGCTCGAAGGGCCGAATGACCCACTCCTGCACCTAATTTATACGTTTCTATGAACTTATAGGTTTCTATAAACCTATTCTAGACCGCTCTATACCCGTCTAACACCCCTCTAAATCCATCTAAATCCATCTAAACCAGCTTTAAACCCTTGTGAATAACTGCAAACCCCTCTAAACTCCTTAACCCCCCCCTAAACCTTTGAAAACACATCTAAACCCCTCTAAAAATTTCCAAACCCCACGAAATCTCCTCTACATCCCTCAAAACCCCTCAAAACCCTCTCTAAGCCTCTCAATACCCTCTAATCCCCTTTAAAGCCCTCTAACCCCACTAAATCCCCTCTTCATCCCTCAAAACCACTCTAAACCCTCCCTAAACCCCTCTATACCTCTAAAACCCTATAAACCCCTCTAAACCCCTCTAAACCCCTACAGACCGCACTAAAGTCCCACTGAATTCCTCAAAAGCGCTATAATCTCATTCTAAACCCCTCTGAACACCTCTAACCCCGCCAAAGCCCCTCTGAATCCTTCTGAGCCCCCTAAACCACCTTTAAACCCCCCTCTAAACACCCTATAAACCCATATAAACCCCTCTATACACCAAACCCCTCTAAACCACTCTAAACCCCTCTCAACCCGCTATAAATCCCTCTAAACACCCCTTAGTATCCCTCTGAATCCCTCAAAACCGTTCTAAACCCCCTCTAACCCCCTCGAAACCCATGTAAACTCCTGTAAAACCTTCTAAACCCCAATAAATGCCTCTAAACCCATCTAAACTATTTATAAACCCTCTGTAAGCCCCTCAATATCCTCTAATCCCCTTTAAACGCTCTAAACCAGTTTTAAACACTTGTAATTCACTGTAAATCCCTCTAAACCACTTTAAGCCCCCTAAACCCCTGAAAACATATCTAATCCCCTCTAAACCCCTCTAAACCCCACTACATCCCCTCTACATCCATCAAAACCCATCTAAACGCTCCCTAAACCCCTCTATACATCTACGCATCCTATAAACCCCTCTAAACCCCTCTAAACCCATATAACACATATAAACCCTCTAAACCCCTCTAAACCCCAATAAATCCCTCTACATCCCTCAAAACCACTATAAACGTCTCTAAACCCCTCTAAACCCTCTAAACCCCATACAAACCCCTCTAAATCCCCCTAAATCCTCTAAACAACTCTAAACCCCTTTAAACCCCGCTAAACCCCCTATAATCCCCTTTAAATACCATTTAACCACTCTAAACCCCTCTGAACCCCTCTAAACCCATCTAAACCCTCTAAAGCCGCTCTAAATCCCTCAAAACCTCATTAAACTGCCTCTGAATCCCTCAAAACCGTTCTAAACCCGTACCTATCCAAAACCCCTCCAAACCCCTGTAAAGGCCCTCTAAAACCCAACAAACACTATATAAACACATCTAAATCCCCAGTAAACCACCCTAACCCCCACTAAATCCCCTCTACGTCCCTCAAAACACATCTAAACTCTAAACGGCTATGAAACACTCTAAACCCCTTTATAATCCCTTCCAACCCCCTCCAATCTCCTCTAAACCCCCTCTAAGCCCCATTTAAACCATATATAATCTCCCTCTAAACACCCTCTAGACCCCTCTTAACCCCACTGAACCCCCTTTAAATCCCTCAAAACGCCTCCAAAACCCTGCGAATCACTCACAGCGAATCACTCTAAACCCCATATACACCCTTTTAAACCCCCGATAAATCCCACTAAACCCATCTAAACACCCTCCAAACCCCTCTAAACCCTTCTAAATCCCCGCTAAACTTATCTAAACCCCCCTCTATACAAAGAAAACACCCTAAACCCCTCGGAACACCCACTAAACCCATCTAAATCTCTCTAAACCACTAAACCTCTCTAAACCCGCTCTAAATCCCTCACATCCCTTAAAACCCCGCCAAACCCATCTTAACCCCATTTAATCCCCTCGAAACCCCCTCTAATCCCTCTAAACGCCATATCAATCCCGCTAACCCCCCCCCCCCCATAAATCAACTCTGAACCAATCTAAACCCATATAAACCTCCTATTTATAACTCTAAACCCCTCTAAACCACCTCCAACCCCCCTGAAAACAATTAAAACCTTCTAAACCCCGTTAAACCCACTCTAAACCCACCTAAAACCCCGTTAAACCCACTCTAAACCCATATAATCCCCTCTAAATATCCTTTAAACCAGTCCAACACCAACTAAAGCCCCCCTCAAACCAATCTAAACCCTGCTAAACCCGCTTTAAATCCCTCTAAAGCACGCGAAACCCCCTCGGAATCACTCAAGCCCGTTCTAAAACTTTCTAACCTCCCCTAAACCACATCTAAACCCCTCTTAACACAAGTAAACTCTCTCTAAATCCCACAAAACGCATCTAAACTCTTTCTAACCCCATCTAATCCCTCTAAATCCCAAACAAACCCCTTTACAATCCCATAACTCAATCCTAAACCCATCTAAACCCCCTATAACCCTGTTATAAACCCAGTATAAATCCCTCTAAACACCCTCGAATCCCCTGAAAACCACTGTAAACCATTCTAAACCAATCGAAACGCGCCCTAAAACCCTCTAAATCCCTCCACACCACCACGAAAGCCCTCTCAACCACCGCTAAAACCTTCTAAACCCCTCCAAACACCCTGTACCCCCATCCAAACCACACTAAACCCCATCTAAACCCCTGTAATTACCCTCTAAACCATTCCAACCCACTACAAACCCCTCTAAACGCGCTGCAAATCCCTCTAAATCCCATTTTACTTCGGAGTCACGTGAGTGACTGCGTGAAGACCCCGCCAGCACGCATGCGCGTCATATCGTCCAACGCATTGCGGAAGCGACAGTCGGGAGGAGCGCCTCTCCTCCAGCGCGAATTTTGAAAAATTACGGAAGGTAAGTCTTACCTTTTCTGGTGAGCGTGGCGACTCGGTGTGTTTCTTTTTCAGAACGGAGGAAGCACCATGGAGTCGCGTAAGGGAGAGCAGCAGCTGATACCGCTGCTGTGGAAGCAGCCAGCAGCGTGCCGTCTCTCCAGAGCAGCAGGTGCTGCCAGCAGCTGCCGGCTTCTCGCCGCTACAGACCGCAGGTGCGCCGCGGTCGGCGGCTAACCACCCGGAAGTCGGACAGGTCCGTTGACTCGGCTGGGTCCGGACCTGAAGACACCCCGTTCACGGATAGCGACGGCGGGCGTCTTTCCCGCGGGAGCGGATGGGGAGCAGTGCTCCAGCGTGACCTGCTTATGCAGGGGCAGAGTCACAGTGGGTCTCCTCGCAGACCCACGGCAGCATCCTTTCAAGCACTGCCAAATGTCTCACCCTCTTCGCAGTGGAGCGTTAGGGGTCAGAGCTGGGCTGACCCTGAAGAAGGGGCAATGGCTGAACAGTCAACTGTGAGGGGTGCCAGAAGAGAGGGCAGCAGAAGAATTGTGGGAACACATGCTGTACCAACTCAAGAAGGACTGCCTATACAATGCTGCAAGCCAGTACAAAATACATGGCTACAAAACAGCTACAGGAGCAAGCCATTAACTTTATGGCTGGGAAGTACATTGCTCCAGAGAACTCAATTTCTCTTAAAGTACCAGCAGTCTATGACCCCATCTGGGGCAACAGGAGCCCATCTATAAGGAGCCAGGAGGTGAAACTCCAGAGCAAACTGCTGGCTGCTAAAATCACAGCAGTACCAGGACAACTGATGGGGTTGATTTGCCTGAAGAGTTACTAGATTTTCTAGCAGACTGTGTAATACTCAGTGGAGATTAACAGTTATAGGAAGAGCATCATCAAGAAGTGCGGAATTATGCAAGACAATTAGCACACAGGCGCCAAAATTGCTGTTGGGGGACCGCCCGAAGCAGGTGAAAGACCTGCATGAGGAAGCTAAGGCTACAGGCCTGATCAAGGTGCCAAGCACCTCTAAAACCCAGTATCAACAGCGGCAGCACCCCTACACACCCACCAGACATCGGTGCTATGGAAGACCATCTGGTGGTGAAAGCTCGAAGGCCTGCACAGCGGTCTTTCAGACCATGGCCCAGCCCGGCCTTCATGGAAAATGCACCAACCCCACGACGCAGGAACACAATACCAGAAGAAACAACTGCGGAGACAACCCACACAACACCGGTAATCATGGAGGTAGGTGGGTCTGGTTGTCTTAAAAAACATTGCATGTCCGATTCATTAAAGTTGGGGGACGGTTGCACTTGTTTCATCATGTGTGCTGCACTTTTACCTCTGAACTTTTACATACTCGGAAGTATTCAGAATTACAAAATTGAATTTGTATACGAACTATCGTCCCAGTTCAGCATACGCCTAGCAGGAAGTTCATACTTCACAAAAAGAGAGAACAGCAGGCCATGCTGAACTGTTAAGACTAAACACAAAAGGGATTGAGAAAACAATCAGAGAATTTCAAGAGTTCGTATCAAATATATTTATAAACAACTAAAAAGATGGTGGTTGCCGTATCATTACAGATTTGACCGAACTAAATACTTCCGTTCAGTATGCCCATTTCAAAATAGACACGTTTGTCACACACAGGGTCATCGTAAATACCTGAAATGTATCTGGATGGGACAGCTATGGCAGTATGCCTTATCCAATGGGTTGCCATCAGCACCCAGGCTATTACAAATTCATTAAAACCAGCTTTAGCATACTTAAAGAAACATAACCATATCGTCATGGCTTACCTTGATGATATTCTCATTGTAGGTGAAAATTGGAGCTGGCTAAATTGGTGGTATCAGCCACAACACAGAGATTTAACGTACATCCAGATAAATCAAAATTGGAACCCTCCACTACCATGGATTATTTGGGGTTCACTATTGACTCTGTTCATGTGTCTATCACCTTGCCACCAAACAAAGTGACAGACTTGATGGGAGTATGCAAACGCCTCACTGGCATCAGGGAACCATCCATTCGGCAAGGAGCAAGAGTGATTGGGAATTCTCATTGTAGTGATTGGGAATTGGTGGCTGCGTTCCCAGCAGCACAATTGGACCACTCCATTACTAAAACCTGGAAGAGGGAAAGTTTAGCTCTCAAAAATCATACAGGCCATTTCAATAGGCCTATGCAACTACCAGGGAAAGTAAATTAGAATTAAACTGATGGATAGGAATGTTCCATATTGCCCTAACCCCATCACCCCATTCTATATCCCTAGGGTACATTACAGACTGATGCCAGTGCTAAAGGTTGGGGAGCAACTAATACCACCGCAAGTTGTGGTGGCAGATGAGTGCACAAAAATTATTCTGTTTAAAGCACTAGGAATTAATTATCTAGAAATGCTGGGAGCGTTTCATGGACTCAGGGCCTACTGCTCAGATGAGCACCAGTTGCATGTACGGTACAGATTGATACCACACTGGGGGCCTATATATAATCATATGGGTGAAATAAAGTCGATATCATGTGATGAATTGCCTAATAATATCTGGCACTGGTGGCTGGGAGAGAGATTTGGATCTCAGCCACTTACCTTCCAGGTAAGCTAAATACAGTGGCAGACATCAGGTCACGTAAATTCAACGACAACATTAAATGGATGTTGGATCGGAAAGTGTTTACAGATATTATAGACCGGTATGGGACACCAGATATCGACCTTTTTTCCATCCGGACTAATTCACCAACTACCAACATATGTTGCTTGGGAACCAGACCCAGGGGCAGCAGCGATGGACGATTTCTCGCTGCATTGGGGGGGGGGGGGGGTGATTTGTTTTGCTATGCATTTTCCCATTCTGCCTCATCAGGCGAGTCTTACAATAATTAAACAAGACGCCGCAACGGGTACCATGGTTCCCAACAGTACAAAGATGATCTCAGAACCCTGCATCTGGATCAACAACGGCCAAGGAGGTTGGCACACACCGTGCGGGAAAGTATCCGTGCCATGACTGTATGAACTTGGTGATTTGCAGTTTCTGAACAGGCCATTTCTGGGATACGGACTCTCCGACAGGGCGATCAATGCCATCTCAGCGTCGTGCAGGGAGTCCACGAGAAGACAGTACCTGACATATGTCAGGAAATGGGAAGTGTTCTGCACCAGGACGAACACTACATATGACTCAGCCACCAACACTGAAGTGCTGGAGTTCTGGCCACCCTTCATTTCGATGAAGGATTGAGTTACAGTGCCATTATTGTGCAAGGAGTGCCCTATCTAATATCTGGGCAGAGGAGTGATCACCTGGCTATAGGATCACACCCACTAGTACCTAAACGAATGAGGGGTATTTGTACTCTATTCCCCCAGGCCCAGATACACCCATATATGGGACATAGGTAGTACACCATGTTACGAGGATGGACACCAATATCGGGGCTCACTATGGACAAACTAATATCCTAGATGGGAATGATTATGGCACTTGGATCAGCACAACGGGTCCAGTCCTTACACAAGCTAGAATAGGACGTCATGTCTGTCACAAATGGCAGATAACCTGCTACATACAGGGGTACTTAAACTAGGCTGACCCGGTTCCTTTGGCCAATATTAGAGTTCTGGCCTATCCTGCAGATAGTCGGGCCTGCATAGTGACACATATTTTCCAATATATAGTCACCAAGACACTTATGGGCACGGAGAGAGCTTTCTCATTAGCCATAAATGCCCTCACCTAAGGTCACAGTGCAAACCATATCCAGATGGTTCGGGTGGTATTACGTGCAGTGGTGAATACTAATGTTTCAAATCTCACTCCAACAGGGCTGCATCTACATCGGACGCTAGGATGATGGGAGTTGCTATGGACCACATCCTTGCCACAGCGGGGTGGAGCAATGAACGCATTCAATGCTTTACAATAAACCCGAGGCCGATCCTGAGACGTTTGCAGGGAAAAATTAAGTTCTGTAAAATAAATTACCCAATGTGGGGCATATTATTTTAGGTATGAATAATACCTTTATTGTTTTTCAGCACAGTGTCGTGTGTGAAATACGTTCATCCTCCGTCCCAGATTGGCAGTGTGTGAGCATGGTGTCGTTCTAGGGCATGAAATCACAGAGCATTGAAATCTTCACGTAGTCACTCACGTGACTCCGAAGTAAAATAGTAAGATTACATGAGAACTTACCAGTTTGAAGTTTGATCTTTATTTTATAAGGAGTTACGATGAGGGATTACGTGCCCTCCGCTCCCAAAACCCTCTATTATAAAGTTCAACTGGTATGGAAGTTCTCTCTTATCTTACTATATTAGTCTACT
Organism: Okamejei kenojei; assembly: GCA_035221665.1. NCBI lineage: Eukaryota > Metazoa > Chordata > Chondrichthyes > Rajiformes > Rajidae > Okamejei > Okamejei kenojei. The sequence goes on along the minus strand of JAVHYY010000612.1, from coordinate 93,093 downwards.
CTGGTATCTCTGATTTCACACCACTGCTTTGAAGAATACTGCGCATGCGTTCTGGCGGGGTCTTCACGTAATCCCTCATCGTAACTCCTCATAAAATAAAGATCAAACTTCAAACTGGTAAGTTCTCATTTAATTTTACTATTAATCATCTGAATCCCTGAAACCTTCTCTAAACCCCAACCTCCCTTAAACCCTTCTAAACCCCTGTAAAGCCCAACTAAAACCCACTAAACTCCCTATAAACACATCTAATCACATCTTAACCTTCTGAACCTCTCTAAACGTCTCCAAACCCAGGTAAACTCATTCTAAACCCCTCTAAAACCATCTAAACCCTCTAAACCCTTCTAAATCCCTCAAAACGCCTCTAAGCACATCTAACCTACGTCTAAACCCCTCTAAACCCCTCTAACCCCTCTAAGCAGTCATAACCCCTCTAAACGTCACGAAATCCACTCTACCTCCTCAAAACTCCTCTAAACCCTTCTAATTCCCTCTTAACCCCTCTAAGCCCCCTCTATCCTCTCTAGAACCCTTCTAAGCCCATTTACTCCCTCAACACTCCATATAAACCCCTCTAAACCCCTATAAATTCGTCTAAACCCATGAAAACCCCTCTAAACCCAGTCTAAACCCATCTAAACCCCCTCTAAACCACCGTAAACCCACTACAAACGAAAACATCAACACCCCCTTTAAGCACCCTCTAAACCATCATAACCCCACTAATCCCCATCCAAACACGCTCTAAATCCCTATAAACACCCTCTGAATCACTCAAACCCGTTCTAAAGCCCTTCGAATCTCCACTATACCCCTTTCAACCCCCTGTAAACGCCCTCTAAAGTCTGATAAACACCCTATAAACACCTCTAAATCCATCTAAACCACCTCTACCTCTAAACCCACATGGACGCATCTAAAACCCCTATCAACCCAATAAACCACTGTAAAGCACTCTAACCCCTCTAAACCACACTAAATCCACTCTACATCCATCAAATCACCTCTAAACCCTCTCTAAACCACTCTAAATCCCTCTAAACCCCATCTAAACCCTTTATGAACCCTCTAAACCCCCTTCTAAACCCATCTAAACCGCTCTTAACCCCACTAAACTCTCTCTAAATCCCACAAAACGCATCTAAACGCCTTCTAACCCTATCTAATCCCTCTAAAACCCAATCAAACCCTCCTAAAACTCTCTAAGTTAATTCTAAACCCATTTAATCCCGCTATAAACTCTCTATAAACCCCGTATAAATCCCTCCAAATCCTCTATTAACCCCTGAAAACTACTTTATTCCCTTTTAAACCGCTCTAAACCCCTCTAAACGCCCCCTAATCCGCTCCAGGCCACCTCTAAACCCCCTCTAAACCCCTCTAAATACCCTCCAAAACACTAAACCCCTCTAAACCCCTCGAAACCACTCCAAACCCTTCTAAACCCCATTAACCCCCCTCTGAATCCCTCTAAACCCCAACGTCTCTTAAATCCTTCTTAACCCATGTAAAGCCCCAGAAAAATCCACCAAACGCACTACGAACATATTTATTCCCATCTAAACCAATTCTAAACCCTTCTAAACCCCTCCAAACCCATCTAAACATTCTAAGCGCATCGAAAGCGCTCCAAATCCCTCTAGACGCCTCTAAACACATCTAAACCAGCTCTGCACCCGATCTAAACACCCCTCTAAACCCCTGTAAATCCCTGAAATGCAATGTAAACCCTTCTAAACCGCTATAAACTCCCCCTAAAGCCCTCTAACCCCACTTCTAAACCCATTAAAACCCCTCCAAACCCATCTAAACCAATTCTAAACCCCTCTAAACCCCTCTAAACCCCTCTAAACGCCTCTAAACACAACTACACCTCAAACCCCTCAGAACCCCTCCAAAACCGCTTAATCCCCTTTAAGTTTAAACCCCACCAAACCCCCTCTGAATTCCTCAAAACCCGGCAAAACCTCTCTAGACCCTTCTAAACCTAAATCCCTCCAACCCCTTGTAAACCCCACTAAATCCCCTCTACAGCCCTCAAAACTCTTCTAAACCCTCTCCAAACCACTCTAATCCTCTCTAAATACCTGTAAACAGTTCTAACCCCCCTTTAAATTCCACAAAACCCCTCTAAACTACCACTGAACCCCTCTAAACTAGTCTAAAGTCCCTCTAAACCCCTCTAAACTCCCTCTAAACCCCTATAAACCCTCTAAAACCCCTCTAAACCCCTCCAAACCCCTCTTAACTCCACTAAACTCCCTCTAAAGCCCACAAAACGCTTCTTATCACGTTCTAACCCCATCCAATCCCTCTAAAACCCAAACAAACCTTTCTAAAACCCCCTAAATCAATTCTAAGCCCCACCTAACCCCATAAAAACCCGTATAAAATAGCCCCCCCTCTAAACACCCGCTAAAATAGCGAAAACCTAAACCCCTGTAAAACCCTCCAAACGCCCACTAAACCCCTCTACAGCCCTCCAAACCCTTCTAAACAACTCTAAACCCCTCTAAACACTCTCCAAGCACATATAATCCCTCCCCCCCTCTAAACCCTTCTAAACGCATCTAATCCCTCTAAATCCCCTCTAAATCCCCTCCAAACCACTCTAAACCGCTCGAAACCCGCTCTTAATCCCTATATATCCCATAAACCACGCCTCTGAATCCCTCGAAACCGTTCAAAAACCCAACCATTAAACCCCTCTATAACCCTGTAAAGCCCCACTAAACCCCTCTAAACCCCCTATAAACACATCTACTCCCATCTAAACCACTTCTAAACACATCTAAACTCAATCTAAACCCCTCTAATCCCCTATAATCTCCTCTAACCACCTCTAAACCCCTCTATATCGCCCTAACCCCTCAAATACGCTTCTAAGCCCCCTCTAAACCGCTGAAAACAAATGTAAACCCTTCTAATCCCTGTAAGCCTCACCATGCCCCTTCCAAAGCCCTCTACACCCGCACTAAATCGCGCTAAACCCCATTAAACCCCTGAATCCCACAAAACCTTTCTAAACCCCAACCTCCCCAAAATCCCTCCAAACCCCTGTAGCCCCCACAAAACCTTCTAAACCCCCTATAAACACATCTGAACCCACCTAAACTACATCTAACCCCACCTTATAACCCCCCAATCCTCTCGAAACCCTACTAAACCCCTTCTGAATTCCTCAAAACCCCTCAAAATCCCATCTAAACCCTCCTCTAACCCCCCACTAAACCGTCTAAACCTTCTAAACCCCTCTAAACCCCCGTATAAACCCTCTAAACCCCCTCTAAACTCTTTCTAACCCCGTCTAATCCCTCTAAATCCCAAACAAACCCCTTTAAAACCCCATAAATCAATCCTAAAACCATCTAATCCCCCTAAAAACCCCATATGAACCCCGTATAAATCCCTGCAAACCCCCTCTAAACCAATCTAACCTCTCTAATCTACTACAAACACATGTAAACTCCGCGAAACTCCTCTAAACCCCTCTATATCTCATATGTCACTCTAAACCCCTCTAAACCACTCCATACCCCCCTCTAAACCTATAAACCTCATAAAACCCCTCTGAATCCCTCAAAACCGTTCTAAACCCCAATCTCTCTTAAACCCCTCTCAGCCCCTATTAATCCCCACTAAAACCATGTAAACCATATAACCATATAACAATTACAGCACGGAAACAGGCCATCTCGGCCCTTCCAGTCCGTGCCGACCATTTGTTTTCCCCTAGTCCCATCTACCTGCACTCAGACCATACCCCTCCATTCCCTTCACGTCCATTTACCTATCCACCTTACTCTTAAATGTTAAAATCGATCCTGCCTCCACCACTTCTGCTGGAAGCTGATTCTACACAGCCACCACCCTCTGAGTAAAGAAGTTCCCTCTCGCGTTACCCCGAAACCTCTGTCCCTTAATTCTCATGCCATGCCCTCTTGTTTGAATCTTCCCTACCCTCAATGGGAAAAACGTATCCACGTCAACTCTGTCTATCCCTTTCATCATTTTAAAGATCTTAATCAAGTCCCCCCTTAACCTTCTGCGCTCCAAAGAATAAAGACCTAATTTGTTCAACCTTTCTCTGTAACATAGTTGCTGGTACCCTGGCAACTAAAGCCCCTATAAACACATCTAATCCCATCTCAACCACTTCTAAACCCTTCTAATGTCCTCCAAACCCCTCTAAACCCCTCTAAATCCGACTAAACGCCTCTAAGCACCTCTAAACCCCACTGAAACCCCCTCTGAGTACCTCAAACCCCTCTAAACCCCGTCTAAACACACTCTAAACCCACTCTAAACCCCTGAAAAACAATGTAAGCCCTTCTAAACCCCTCGGAACGCCCTCTAAAAACCTCCAAGCCCCTTCTACACCCGTCTAAACCACATCTAAGTAAATCTAAACCCCTTTGACCACCCTCTCAACCCTTCTAATCCCCTCTAATTATCCTCCAAACCGCTCTAAACCCCGTCTAAACCCATCTAAACCACTCTAAAACCCTCCACACCCGCTCTGAATCCCTCTAAACCCCAGAAACCCCTTCAGAATCCCTCAAAACCGTTCTAAATCCCAACCTCCACAAAACCCCTCCAAACCCCTGTAAAGACCTTCTAATACCCTATAAACCCTCCTTTAACCACATCTAAACCCCACGAAACCCACTCGGAATTCCTCAAGACCCCTCTAAACCCCATCGAAGCCCACTCTAACCCCCTCTAAACCATCTAACCCCCTCTAAACACCTCTACACCCAACTAATTCCCTTCTACATCCATCAAGACCCCGCTAAACCCTCCCGCAACTCTCTCTAAACCCCTCTAAACCCCCTCTACACCCTCTTAACTCCCTCCAAACCCATCTAAAGCCCTCTTAAACCCACTAAACTCCCTCTAAATCCCACAACAAGCATCAAAACTCCTTCTAACCCCATCTAATCCCGCTAAAACCCAAACAACCCCTCTGCAACTTTCTAAATCAATTCTAAACCCATCTAAACCCCATCTAAACCCCCCTATAAACCCCGTATACATCACTCTAAACCCCATTTAAACCCCAGAAAATCACTGTAAACCCTCTAAACCACCTCTAAACAACTCTAAACCCCTCTAAACCCCTCTAAAACACTTCAAACCCATCTAAACACCTCCAAACCCCCACTAAACCACTCTAACCCCCTAAAAATAACCTCTGAACCACTCTAAACCCATCTAAACCATTCCAAACCCCTCTAAACCCGCATAAACCCCATAAAAACCCATCTGAATCCCTCATAATCGTTCTAAATCCTACCCTCCCTTAAACCCCTCTCAACCCCTGTGAAGCCGCACTAAAACCCTCTAAACACCCTATACACACATCTAATCCAATCTAAACCACTTCTAAACCCCTCTAAAACCCTCCAAATGTATGTTAATTAATTCTAAACCTCTCTAAACCCCACTAAACTCCCAACAAATCCCATTAAACGCATCGAAACCCCTTTCAACCACATCTAAAGCACTCTAAACCCCTCCAAACTACGACACACTCCTCTAAACCCGCTCCTAATACCCATAAACCTCATAAATCTCGCCTCTGAATCTGTCAAAACCGTTCTAACCCCAACCTCCCTTACACCCCTATAAACACCCTGTAAAACACCACTAAAACCCAACAAACCACTCTATAAACACTTCTAATCCCATCTAAACTACGGCTAAACCCCTCTAAACTCCTCCAAACCTATCTAAACTCATTCTAAATCCCTCTAAGCCCCTCTAAACCCCTCTAAATCCCTCTAAACACATCTAAACTACCTCTAAACTCTTGTAGATCCCTCTACATCCCCCTAATCCCATCTAAACCCCACTAAATCCCTGAAAACCAATGCAAACCCTTCTTAACCCCTCTAAACTCCCCCTAAACCCGTCTAAACCTCTCCAAGCCCATTCAAAGCCCGTCTAAACAGCCCTTGAACAACTCTAAACCCGTTTAAACCCCATCTGATCCCCTCTTATCCACTTAAAATATCCTTTCTAAGTACATCCAAATCACTCTAAAGCCCTCTGCACTCGCACTAAACTCGTCTAAACCCCATTAAACCCCCACTGAATCCCTCAAAACCGTTCTTTACCACAACCTCCCTTAAACACCTCCAAACGCCTATAACCCCACTAAAACCCTCTAAACCTCCAATAAACACATCTGATCCCATCTAAACCACTTCTAAACCCCTACAAACTCCTCCAAACCCAAGTAAAATCATTGTAAACCTCTCTAAACCACTCTAAACCCCTCTAAATCTCTTTAAACGCCTTTAAACACATCTAAACCACCTCTAAACCCATCTCAGCATCCTACAAACCCCCAGTAAACCCGTCTAAACCCCTCTAATCCGCACTAAACGCCGAGTTCCTCAACACACCCCCAAACCCTTCTAAACCCGTCTAGTCACTATAAACCCCTCTAAATCCCCTCTAAACCCACGATGAACCCTCTAAATCCCCTCTAAACCCATCATAACTCCACTAAACTCCCTCTAAATCCCACAAACGCCTATAACCCCACTAAAACCCTCTAAACCCCCAATAAACACATCTAATCCCATCTAAACCACATCTAAACACCTACAAACTCCTCCAAACCCAAGTAAAATCATTGTAAACCTCTCTAAACCACACTAAACCCCTCTAAATCTCTTTAAACGCCTTTAAACACATCTAAACCACCTCTAAACCCATCTCAGCATCCTACAAACCCCCTAGTAAACCCGTCAAAACCCCTCTAATCCGCACTAAACGCCGAGTTCCTCAACACACCTCCAAACCCTTCTAAACCCGTCTAGTCACTCTAAACCCCTCTAAATCCCCTCTAAACCCACGATGAACCCTCTAAATACCCTCTAAACCCCTCATAACTCCACTAAACTCCCTCTAAATCCCACAAAACGCATCTAAACTCCTTCTAACCCATCTAATTCCTCGAAAACACAAACGAACTCCTCTAAAAAACACCCTAAATCAATTCTAAGCCAATCTAAACCCCCTAAAAAACCCCCTATAATCCCTCTAAACCCCTCTAACCGCCCACTAAACTTCTCTAAACTCCTCCAAAACCCCTCTAAACCACCTCTAAACAACTCTTAAAGCCGTTCAACCCCTCTGAAACACTACAAACCCCATATAAACACCTCTAATCTCTTCTAAATACCCTCTATACCACTCTAAACCCATCTAAACCCGCTCCTAATCCATATAAACCCCATAAAACCCCCCTCTGAATCCCTCAAAACCGTTCTAAATCCCAACCGCCTTTAAACCCCTCTAACCCCCTGTAAAGACCCACTAAAACCCACTAAACCGCATATAAACACATCTAATCCCATCTGAACCACTTATTTTTGTTGTTGTTTTTCTTATGTTTTAGTTTAGTTAGTGTAGTTAGTTTATTAGGTTGTGTAAGTGTGGGGGAGAGGGTGGGAGAAACATGGTTTTTCTTGTCGTGCCCCCTGTCTCCATCTGCGTTGAGGCCTAATGGCGGAGCTGACGGCCTCGGGGCTGTGGCGGCAGTTCCAGCAGCGGCAGTGGTCCGACTGGCCCGACCTGGCAGCAGCAGCGGCCCGACTTGGAGCTGTGGCGGCACTCCGGCGTTCCGGTAGCGGCAACAGCAGCGGCCCGACTTGGAGCTGTGGCGGCACTCCGGCGTTCCGGTTACGGCCGCGGCCCGACTTGGAGCTGTGGCCTGACTTTGGAGCTGTGGCGGTGTTCTGGCGTTTCTGCGGCGGTGGCAGCGCGGCTTCAGAGGCCCGGCCGCGGGCCCAGTGGGCGACATCGTCGGGAGCTCGCAGGTCACAGGCCGGTGACCTGTTTTTCCGGAGCTCCCGCAACAACAGCTGCGTCCGCTGGACTGGAGGGCGGCAGCTTCGGCAGCTTTGACCACCCCGGGCCGCGGAGTTGAACCAGCCCGTTCGCGGAGCTGGATTCAGCCGCGGGACTGACTCGCTTACCAACACCCGGCGGGGTCACAACATCGGAGGCCTGGATCGCCTCAGCGCAGAGGGAGAACAAGGAGGGAAGAGACAAAGACTAAGACTTTTGCCTTCCATCACAGTGAGGAGGTGTTTGGTGAACTCACTGTGGTGGATGTTAAATTTGTGATTATTGTGTGTTGTTGTTACTTTTATTATATGTGTGACTGCAGGCACGAAATTTCGTTCATACCGAAAGGTCTGAATGACAATAAAGGTAATCTAATCTAATCTAATCTAATCTAATCTAATCTAATCTAATCTAATCTAATCTTCTAAGCCCCTCTAAACTCCTCAGAACCCATCTAAACCCATTCTGAACCCGTCTAAACCTCATTAACCCCCTCTAAACCTGTATTAAACCCATCTAAACCCATCTAAACGGTACTAAACCGAATCTGAATTCCTCAAAACCCCTCTACACTCCCTCCAAACACCTCTAAACCTGTCTAAATCACTCTGAGACCCCCAAAGCCCCTCTAAACTACCGATGAACCCTTTAAATCCCTTCTAAACTCCCCTAAACCCCTCTTAACCCCACTAAACTCCCAATCCCACAAAACACATCTAAACTCCTTCTAACCCCAACTACACCACTAAACCCCTCTAAACCTCTCCAAACCCCTTGAAACCCGCTCTTAATCCCCATACCCCATAACCCCCCCCAGCATCCCTCAAAACCCTTATAAACCGCAACCCCCCTTAAACCCCTCCACACCCCTGCAAAACCCCACTAAAACCCTCTAAACCCCCTATAACACATCTAATCCCTCTAAACCCCTCTATACCACTCTAAACTCCATCCAAACCCCTGTAAATCCATCTAAAATCACTCTAAACCCCCGTAAACCCCATCTAAACCACATATGTGCCCTCTAAATCCCTACCTAACCCCCTCTAAACAGCTATAAACAATAAATACATCTAATCCCATCTAAACCACTTCGAAACCCCTCCAAACTCCTCCAAACCCATTTAAACTCATTCTAAACCTCTCCAAACCCCTCTAAACCCCTCTATCCCTCTAAACGCCATTAAGCACATCTAAACCACCTCTAAACCACCTCTAAACCCCCTCTAAACCCCTACTCAACTCCTCCAAACCCCTCGAAACCGCACTGAGCGCCCTCTGCATTTCTGAAAACCCATCGAAACGCCCTCCAAACCCCTCTAAACCCGTCTAAAGTCACTCGAAACCCAGCTAAATCCCCTCTAACCCGCTCTTAATCCATATATACCCAATAAACCACTCTCTGATTCCCTCATAACCGTTCTAAACCCCAACCCCCCTTAAACCCCTCTAAACCCTTGTACAGCCCCACTAAAACAGTCTAAACCCCCTATAAACATATCTAAGCACATGTGAATCACGTCTAAACCCCTCTAAGCCTCCAAACCTATCTAAACTAACTCTAAACCCGTCTAAACCCCTCTAATCCCTTCTCAAACCCTCTAAACGCCTCTAAACACGTCGAAACCACCTCTAAACCGCTCTAAACCCCTCTAAACCCTGCTAAACCCCTCAAAATCTCTCTCAACGCCTTTAAACACATCCAGACCTCCTCTGAACCCCTCTAAACACCAAACCCCCTATTAAATCCCCCTAAAACCCTCTGAACCGCACTAAACCCCCTCTGAATTCATCAAACCACCTCTAAACCTCCTCTAAATCCCCTCTAAACCCGCCATAACACCAGTAAACTCCCTCTAAATCCCACAAAACGCATCTAAACTCCTTCTAACCCGCATCAAATTCCTCTAAAACACAAACAAAGCCATGTAAAACACCCTAAATCAATTCTAAGCTCCAAGCCCCTCTCAACCTGCACATAATCCCTATAAACCCCATAAACCCCCCTCTGAATCCCTCAAACCCGTTCGAAACCCAACCCGCCTTAAACGGCTCTAAACCCCGGTAAAGCCCATCTAATACCCTCTAAATCCCCTATAAAGACATCTAATCCCATCGAAACCAGTTCTAAACCCCTCTAAACACCTCTAAACCCCTCTAAACGTATCTAAGCCCACCAATCCCCTCTAAACCCCAATAACTTCCTCAAAACACCTCTAAAACCCCTCGAAACCCCTTCTAAAACCCCTCGAAACCCCTTCTAAAACCCCTCTAAGCCTCTGAAAACCAATGGGTAAATCTTTCTAAACAACTCTAAACTCCCCCTAAACCCCTCTAAACCTCCATGCCCCTTCTAAACCCCTCTAAACCATCTCTAAACAACTCTAAACCCCGTTAAACCCACCAAATCCCCTCTAAATACCCCCTAAACCCTATCTGGACCAATCTAAAGCACTCTAAACCTATCTACACCCGCTCTAAATCCCTCTAAACCCCAATACAACACCTCTAAATCCCTCAAAACCGTTCTAAACCCCCAACCTTACCAAAACCCCGCCAACCCCCTGTAAAGTCTCTCTAAAACCATATAAACCCCCCTATAAACAACTCCAAATCCCTCTAAACCCGCTCTAAATCCATATAAACCCCATTGAACCCACTCGGAATCCCTCAATACCGTTCGATGCCCAAACCTCCCTTAAAACCCTCTAAACCCATGAAAAGCCCCACTAAACTCCTCTAAACGCCCTAGAAACACATCTAGTCCCTTCTAAATCATTTCTTAACCTCTCTAAATTCCTCCAAACCCACCAAACGCAGTCTAAACCCCTCTAAACCATCGAAACCACCTCTAAACACCTCTAAAGTTCACCAAACCACTCTATACCCATTCTAGACTGCTCTATACCTTCTCACCCAGTCTAAACCCCTGCAAACCACATTTAAACCCCTCTAACTCCCTTCTAAACAATTCAAAAACCCTCTAACCCCTCTGAACACGCTTTAAACCCATCTAAACCCCTCTAAACCCATCAAAGCCACGCTGAACCCTCTAAACCTTCCACACCACACTAATTCCCTCGACATCGCTCAAAGCCCCTCTAAACCATAGCCAAAGCACGCTAACCCCTCTAAATCCCTGTAAACCCATCTGATGCCCCTGTACACCACTGAAATCCACTGTAAGCCCCTCTAAATCACTCTAAACCCCATAACCCCCTCTAAACCCCTCTAAACACATCGAAACTCCTTTAAACGCCTCTAAGCCACGCTAAACCCCCTAAACCCTCTGCACTCCACTAATGCCCTGGACATTCCTCAAAGCCCCTCTAAACCATCTCTAAAGCACGCTAAACCGTTCTAAACCCGCTCTACATCTCTCTAAACCCTACTAAAACCCCATCTGAATGCCTCAAACCCGTTCTAGTCTCTCTAACCTCCCGTAAACCCCTCTAAGCCCCTGTCGACAGCCTCTAAATCACTCTAAACCCCCTCTAAACTCCTCTAAACCCATCTAAACCACTTCAAAACCCCTCTAAACTCCTCCAAACCCATCTATACCCAATCTAAACCGACTTTAACCCCTCTAAACCCCCTCTAAATCCCTCCAAACCCCCTCTAAACCACATCTGATTCCCTCCAATCCCATCTAAACACATCTAAAGCCCACTAAACCGCCCTGAACCTCTCTAAATCCAATCTAAACCGCTCTAAATCCGTCTAACCTCCCTCTAAATCGGTCTAAAACATTTAAACCCCTCTAATCCCCCTCTGGACCCCTTTCAACCCCTGTAAACCCCACTAAACCCCTCTAAAACAGTCTATACCCTCACTAAACCACAACAAACCCCCTATGAACACATCTAAACTCCATATAAAACTCTCTAAACACCCTATAAAGTAAACTCATCTAAAGCACTTCAAAACCCCTCTAGACTCCTCCAAACCAATCTATACCCATTCTAAACCCACTTTAAACCCAACTTAACCCCTTATAAACTCTCTAAACCCCTTTAAATCCCGCTAAACCCTTCTTAACCCCACTAAACCCCACTAAATCCCTCGAAACATCTCTAAAATCCTTGAAACACCATCTAATGCCACTAAATCCCATATAATCCACCCTCTAAATCAAACCCCCAAAAGCCCTCTAAACCCCTCTAAACACATCTAAAAACCTCTAAACTCCTCTAAGCCCCTCTAAACCCGCTAAACCCCTCTAAACCACACTAAATCCTCTCACCATCCCTCAAAACACCTCTAAACCCCCTCTAAAGCACGCTACACCATTCTAAACCCGCTCTAAATCTAAACCCCACTAACGACCCTTTGAATTCCACAAACGCCCTCTAAACCCCCTCTACGCTCTAATACCCCCTCTAAACCGATCTAAATACCTCTAAAGTCCCTCTAAACCCATCGCTAAACACATTCTAAACCACTCGAAGCCCGTCTAACCGCCATCTAAATCCCTTTAAATCCCTCTAAACCATTCTTGACCCCCTTTCAACCCCAGTGAACCAATGTAAACCCTCTAAACCCATCTAGTCCCCTAAACCTCTATAAACACCTCTAAACTCCCTCTTAACCCCATTAAATCCACTCTGCATCCATCAATACCCCTCAAACCCCTCTCCAAACCCTTCTACACCCCCTCTAACCCGCATATAATCACTCTAAACCCTCTAAATACCCCTAAAACCTCCTTAAAATCGCTAAACCACCCTCTAAATCCCTCAAAACGCATCTAAAACTCTTCTAACACCATCTAAAACCCGTTAAACCCACCAAATCCCCTCTAAATACCCCCTAAACCCTCTCTGGACCAATCTAAGGCACTCTAAACCTATCTACACCCGCTCTAAATCCCTCTAAACCCCATATAAACCCCTCTAAACCCCCTAAATCATCTGTAAACCAATCTAGTTCCCTATAAACCCTCTATACATCCCACTAAACCCCTTTAAACCTCTATAAATCCCTATATAAAAACCTCTATAAAACCCGCTATGAACCCTCTAATCCCTCAAAACGCCTCTAAAACCCTACGAAGCCTATCTGATGCCGTTAAACCCCATATCGACCCCTCTGAAACCCCTAAATCAACCACAAACCCATCTAAACCCCTGTAAACCCTATATTCATCGCTCTAAACCCCTTTAAACCCTACTAAACCTCTCTAAACCCGTCTACAGCCCATCTAAAGCCCACTAAATACCCTCTAAACTACTCTACATCACTCTAAACCGCACTATACCCCATCTAAACCCCCTGTAATTCCCTCGACATCCAAAACCCGTCTAAACCCTCTCTAAACTACGCTAAACCCCTCTAAACCCCCTCTAATTGTGTCCAAACCCATCTAAACCCGTCTAAACCACCTCTAAATCCATCTAACCCTCTCCAAACCGGCCTAAACCCGTCTAACCCCCTTCTAAATCCCTCTAAATCCCGCTAAACCCCTCTAAGCTCTCTGTCAACCACTCTAAACCCCCATTAAACTCAATAAATACGCTCTGCATCAATCAAAACACCTCTAAACCTTCACAGCCCATCTAATCCCCCTATAAACGCCATAAACCCCTCTAAATCTCTCTAAACCCCTCTTAACCCCTATAAACCCTCTGTACATCCCTCTAATCCTCTCTGAACCCTTCTTAACCTCTCGAAACCCCCTATGCCCTCAGTCAACACCTCTAAACCCATCTAAACCACTTCCGAACACCTTTCAACCCAACCCCTCTGAACTCAAACTCCTCTAAAACCCCTCTGAAACCCCTCTAAACCCCTCTTAAATCCACCAAATCGCCTCTACCTCCCTCAAAACCCCTCTAAACCCTCTCGAATGACTACTAAATGCCTCTAAACCCCTCCTAACCCCATCTAATCCCTCTAATGCCCACACAAACCCCTCTAAAACCCTTAAACCCCTCTAAACCCTTCTAAACCCCTCTAAACCCCTCTTAGCCCCACTAAATGCCCTCTACAGCCCACAAACCCCCTCTAACCCTCTAAATTCCCTATAAGCCCTCTAAACCCCATCTTAACCCACTCTAAACCCATCCAAGCCCCCTCTAAACACAGCTCTAAAACCCCACAAACACCCCCTCTGAATTACTCAAACCCCCTTAAAACCCCCTCTGACCTCCCTCTAAAGACATCTAAACTCCTCAATAACCCCTCTAAACCCCTCCTAATCCTCTAAATCACCACAAACCTCTCTAACCGCATTCTAAACCAATCTAAACCCGTCTAAACCCCTCAAATGTCCTCAACGCATCTAAACCACTCTAAACCCCGTAATCCAATGTACACCCCTCTATATGACGCCAACACCCCTAAACCCATCGAAGGTACTCGAAACACCTCTAAACCCCTCTAAACCCTCTAAACCCTTCTCAACCCCTCTAAGCCCCACTAAATCCCATCTGCATCAAAAACCCGTCTAAACCCTCTCTAAACCACGCTAAACCCTCTAAACCCCCTCTAAATCCATCTAAACCCTCAATTAGCACATCTAAACCCCCTATAAACCCTCTAAACCCCCTCTCAATCCCTCTAAACACCTATTCACTCATATAAATCCCTTGGACATCCCCCGAAACCGCTCTAAACCCTTCGTAACCTCTCTAAAACCCCCATACACCCTTCAAACGCCTCTCAATACACTTTAAACCGGTCCACATCCCTCTAAACCCCCTTTAAACCCCTCGAATCCCAAATGCCATTCAAATCACTCTAAACCCCTCTAAACACCCTCTAACACCCTCGAACCCCCTCTAACCTTATCCAATCCCCTCACACCCCATCCAAACCCCCACTAAATCGCTCGAACCCCCTCCAATCCCCTCAAAACGAGTCGAAACCCGTCAAATACATCGACACACCTCGAAACGCATATAAACCGACTTTACACCCCTCAAAACCACTATGAACCCTCTCTAAACATTCTCTAAACCATCCTAAACGCATTCTAAACCATCTAACGTCCACTAAACCTCTCTAAAGCCACACATCAACCCCATTAAACCGCTCTAAACCCATCTAAACTCATCTACCCCCTCTAACCCCATCTTAACCTTATGGCAGGATAGAGTATAGGGCTCGTCTAGGGAGGCTATTTGGGTGGAACTGAGTATTGGGAACGGTGTAGCAACACTTTTAGGGGTGTACTATAGACCGCCAAATGGGGAGCGAGAATTGGAAGAGCAAATATGTAAGGAGATAGCAGATATTAGTAGTAAGCACAAGGTAGTGATTGTGGGAGATTTCAATTTTCCAAAAATAGACTGGAAAACACATCTGTAAATGGGCTGGATGGTTTGGAGTTTGTAAAATGTGTGCAGGATAGTTTTTTGCAGCAGTACATAGAGGTACCGACCAGAGAAGGGGCTGTGCTGGACCTCCTGTTAGGAAATGAGGCAGGTCAGTGACGGAGGTATGCGTTGGTGAGCATTTCGGGACCAGTGATCACAATACCACTAGTTTCAATATAATTATGGAGAGAGTCAGAACTGGACCTAGGGTGGAGATTTTTGATTGGAGAAAGGCTAACTTTGAGGGAATGCGTAAGGATTTAAAAGGAGTGAATTGGGAAGGATGTAGTAGAGAAATGGAGGACGGGGAAATTTAAAGGGGAAATTGTCAGAGTACAGAATCTTTATGTCCCTGTTAGGGTGAAAGGAAATAGTAAAAATTGGAAGGAGCCATGATTTTCAAGGGAAATTGGACACTTGTTTGGAAAAAGAGAGATATCTACAATAATTTTAGGACGTATGGAGTAAATTAGGTGCTAGAGGAGTATAAAGAATGTAAAAAGAATCTTAAGGAATAAACTATGAAAGCTAAAAGAAGATATGAGTTTGCTTTGGCAAGAAAGGTGAAAGTAAATCCAAAGGTTTTTACAGCTATATTAATAGCAAAAGGATAACGAGGGATAAAATTGGACCATTAGAGAGACAGAATGGACAGCTATCTACAGAGCCAAAAGAGATGGGGTATATATTGAACAATTTATTTTCTTCGGTATTCACCAAGGAGAAGGATATTGAACTATGTGACGTAAGGAAAAAAAGTAGAGTAGCTATGGAAACTATGAGATTAAAAGAGGAGGAAGTACTGACACTTTTGAAAAATATAAAAGTGGATAAGTCTCCAGGTCCTGACAGGATATTCCCTATGACATTGAGGGAAGTTAGTGTAGAAATAGCAGGAGCTATGACAGAAATATTTCAAATATCATTAGAAACGGGAATAGAACCGGAGGATTGGCGTACTGCGCATGTTGTTCCATTGTTTATAGAGGGTTCAAAGAATAAACCTAGCAATTATAGACCTATTAGCTTGACGTCAGTGGTGGGTAAATTAATGGAAAGGATACTTAGAGATAATATATATAAGCATCTGGACAACAGGGTCTGATCAGGAGCAGTCAACATGGATTTGTGCCTGGAAAGTCATGTTTGACAAACCTTCTTGAATTTTTTGAAGCGGTAACTAGGGAAATTGATGTGGGTAAAAGCAGTGGATGTTGTCTATATGGATTTCAGTATGGCCTTTGACAAGGTTCCCCATGGAAGGTTGTATAAGAAGGTTCAATCTTTGGGTGTTAATGGCTGAGTAGCAAGATGGATTCAACAGTGGCTGAATGGGAGATGTCAGAGAGTAATGGCGGATGGCCGTTTGTCAGGTTGGAAGCCGGTGACCAGTGGGGTGCCTCAGGGATCTGTGTTGGGTCCACTGTTGTGTGTCATGTACATCAATGATCTGGATGATGGGGTGGAAAATTGGATAAGTAATTGTGCAGATGATACTAAGATAGGTGGTGTTGTGGATAATGAAGTAGATTTTCAAAGTCTACAGAGAGATTTGGGCCATATGGAAAAGTAGGCTGAAAGATGGCAGATGGAGTTCAATGCTGATAAGTATGAAGTGCTACATCTTGGCAGGACAAATCAAAATAGGACGTACATGGTAAATGGTAGGGAATTGAGGAATGTTGTGGAACAGAGAGATCTAGGAATAACTGCGCATAGTTCCCTGAAGGTGGAATCGCATGTAGATGGGGTGTTAAATAAAGCCTTTGGTGTGCTGGCCTTTATAAATCAGAGCATTGAATATAGGAGCAGGGAAGTAATGTTAAAATTGTACAATGCATTGGTGAGACCAATTCTGGAGTATGGTGTACAATTTTGGTCGCCTAATTATCGGATGGATGTCAACAAAATGGAGAGAGTACAGAGGAGATTTACTAGAATGTTGCCTGGGATCCGGCAACTATGTTACAGAGAAAGGTTGAACAAGTTAGGTCTTTATTCTTTGGAGCGCAGAAGGTTAAGGGGGGACTTGATTGAGGTATTTAAAATGATGAAAGGGATAGACAGAGTTGACGTGGATAAGCTTGTCCCATAAAGGGGAGGAAAGATTCAAACAAGAGGGCATGACATGCGAATTAAGGGACGGAAGTTTAGAAGTAACGTGAGGGGGAACTTCTTTACTCAGAGGGTGGTGGCTGTGTGGAATGAGCTTCCAGCAGAAGTGGTGGAGGCAGGATCGATTTTAACATTTAAAAGTAAAGTGGATAGGTATATGGACTGGAAGGGAATGGAAGGGTATGGTCTGAGTGCAGGTATTTGGGACGAGGGGAAAACAAATCGTCTGCACGGACTGGAAGGGCCGAGAGGGCCTGTTTCCGTGCTGTGTTGTTATATGGTTATATGTTATATATGGTTAACCCCCTTTAAACCCCCCTCCAAAACCATCTAAAACTCTCTAAACTCCCTCTAAACCGCCTGAACGCCACTAAACCAATCAAAACCGCCTCTAGAATCCTAAATCCTCCCAAACCACTCCAAACCGCCTCTAAAGCGATCTAAAGTCATCTAACCCCTCTAACCCCACCTAAACACCTCGTAACACTTCGAAACCCCTCAAAACCCCGAGAAACCAGACTCATCCAGACACCTCCAAACACATCTAAACCCGACCAAACACCCTCTAAACGCTCCAAACCACTCGAAACCACTCTAAACCCATCTAATTCCCCCTAAACCCTTTCTAAACCCCATCCAAACTCCCTCTAAACACCGCTAAAGTCCTCTAACCCTTCTAAACCCTCACTAGACCGCTCCAATCCCCTCCATACACAATTTAAACCCTCCAATCCCCACGACACCCCTCTAAACCCCTCCAAGGCGCTCTAAACCACTCTACTTCCTCGAAATCCCTCGAAACCCCTGGAAACCACTCGATCCCCCTCGAAACCACTCGAAACCACTCTAAATCCCTCTAAACCACGATGTACCCCTCTAAACCCCTCAAAGCCCATTGTAAACAGCTCTAAAAGCCTCAAAACCCCGTAAGCGCCTGTAATCCCCTCAAAACCCTGTAAACGCCTCTAAACCAGTAAACCGCTGTGAACCGCTCTAAGCCCCTCCAATCCCCACTAAACCCGTCTATTCCCCCTTCGAAACACCACTAAACCCCTCCATCCACCTCAATACCACTCTAAATCCACCCGAACTCCTGAAAACCTCTCCAAATCGCTCCAAATCCCTCCAACCCGCTTCAAACACCTCCAAACACATCCAAAACACTCTAATCCCCTCTAAACACCCCAGACCCTCCCAGACCCCAACAAACACCCTCTAAACACTCCAATCCCCTTGAAACCCCTCAAAATCCCTCCAAACCCTCGAACCCCCACTAAACCCATCCAATCCCCTCTCACCCCATCCAAACCCCACTAAAGCGCTCGAACCCCCTCGAAACCCCTCGGAACCACTCGAAACCCGTCAAATACATCGCACACCTCGAAACGAATATAAACCAACATTACACCCTCTACAGAAATATGAACCCCTCTAAACCTCTTCTAAACCCCTCTAAATCCCGACAAGCCACTGTATAGCACTCTAAACCACTACAAACCCACCTGGACCCATATGAACCTATGTAAACCCATGTAAACCCATATAAACCCCTCAAAACCTTCTCTACATCACTCTAAACACATCTAAACCCCTCTAAAGCCCCTCTAAACTCCTCCACACCCCACTAAACCCACTCTAAACCCTCTATACATGCATTTAAAAAAACACTCTAAACCTTCTCTAAACCCACCTAAACGCAGTCTAAACCACTCTAACGCCCTCTAAACCACTCAAAAGCCCACATAAACCCCATTAAACCCCTCTAAACCCCTCTATACTCCTCTACCCCATTTAAATCTATCTAAACCCCCCTCTAAACACCCTCCAACGCCATCTAAACCCTCTAAGCTCCTTCTAAACCCCCTGTACACCACCGAGGCAATCAAAACCCCCTCTAGACAACTAAATCCCCCCAAACCACTCCAAACCCCCCTCTAAAGCCATCGAATGTCCCCTAACCACTCTAAACCCTCTCTAAACCCCTCGAAACACCTCGAAACCCTTCAAAAACCCTCGAAACCAGACCCATCCAGACACGTCCAAACAAATCTAAACCCCACCAAACACCCTCTAAACGCTGCAATCCCCTCGAAACCCCTCTAAACCCCTCTAAACCCCTCCAAACCCCTCGAAAGGTTGTTCGCCTGCAGAACACCAGTGGCTACTCCCGTCTGGCCGTAGTGGGGGTGGCCGATTCACCTCGTTCGTACCTGGTCGTCTTTGAAGAAACTATTTACCGAAGAAGCCGTCAACATCTGCTTGCCGTGAATGAGCCGAAGCGGCAGCCTCCCGGCCCCTATGCCCCGCCGCTCTCGTACCAACAGCCGGTTGCCGTGCCAGCTCGTGTTCCCTGCATGCCTCGATCCCATTCTCCACCTGTTCTCCTTTGCGCGGGTCACCTGATGCCGGTCGCGGTTCTGTCTCTCCTGCTTCTCCTACACCACCGCCTTTCTCTGGTTCCCTGGTTGTTTCGCGGCCTCCTGTTTCTTCGAATCTTTCGGGGGAACGGGGAGACATCTGTACGCGCTCGGGCCGGATTAGTAAGCCACCTGTTCGTTTTGGTGATTTTGTTTAATTCTGTTGTCATGACTTCTGATCTGTTGTGCTTTTCTATGGGGAAGGATGTAGATGGTTTATGCATGCAACCAATAATATAGCTACCTCAGTACCAATAAACCCGCCTTAGTTAACATCAATCATAACGCTTTCCCCTCCCTGGGTATAGTTCAGTAACAGAATGTAACCAGTGCTTGCTGATATGTGTTATACCCTGTGCCATTATTAAAGGATGCTATGCACTTCAAGAGTGTGTGAATCGCTTATTTACCCACTCTAAACCTCTACTAAACCCCTCTAAATCCCACCAAACCACGGTATACCCCTCTAAACCCCTGTAAACCTAGTTGGACCCATGTAAACCTCTGTAAATCTATGTAAACCCATATACACCCCTCTAATCCATCTCTAAATCCATCTAAACACATCCAGTCCTTTCTAAACACCTCGAATCACCGCTAAACGCATCCGATCCACTCTAAACCTCTTCTAAACCCCACCAAAAACGCTCTAAACACCTCTAAACCCTCTCTAAGCCGCTCTAACCCTCTCCAAACACCCTCTAAACCCTCCAATCCCCTCGAAACCCCTCTGATCCCCTCCAAATCCCTAGAATCCCCTCGAAGCTCCGCCAAACACTCTCTGGACCCTTAAATCACCTAGAAACCCCACTAAACCCATCCAAAGCGCTCTAAACCCCTCTACCTCATCGAAATCCCTCGAAACCCCACGGAACCCTTCGAAAGCCCTGTACACCCCTCGAAACCACTCGAAACCGCTCAAAACACCTCTACACCACTCTAAACCCCTCTAAACCATGATATGCCCCTCTACACCCCTCTAAACCCAATGTAAACGGCTCTAAACGCCTCAAAACCCCCGTAAACGCCTGCGATCCCCTCAGAACCCTGTCAACGCCTCTAAATCGCTGTAAACCGGTCTAACTCCCTCTAAGCCCCTCTATACCCCATACGCACCGCTCTAAACCACTACAAATCCCTCCAAACACATCCAAATCCTTCCAAACACCACTAAACCCCTTCAAACCCCTCCAAATCCCTCTATACCTATTCAAACCCCTCCAAACCCCTCTAAACCCCTCTAACCCCTCCAACCACCACCACTACAAATCCACCCGTACCCATCCAAACCTCTCTAAATCCCTCCAAACCCCTTCAATTACCTCCAAAGCCATCCAAACCCACCTTGTCCCCTCTAAACGGCCCAGACCCACCCAGACTCCACCAAACACCCTGGGAACACTCAAATTCCCTCCAAACCCCGCAGAAATAACTCCAAATCCTCGAATCGCCTCTAATCCCATCCAATCCTCTCTAAACCCATCCAACCCCCCAATTAACCATTCGAACCACCTCGAAACACCTCGAAACCACTCGAAACAGCTCAAAACACCTCGAAACTCCTCGAAACACACCGACACACCTCGAAACGCATATATCCCACTCGAAACCATTATGACCCCCCTCTAAATTTCTGCTAAATCACTCCAAATCCCGCCAAACCGCTGTATACCACTCTAAACCCCTGTAAACCCAACTAGACCCATGGAAACCTATCTAAACCCCCTATAAACCACCTCTAAATCCCGGTAAACATATCGACACCCCTCTAAAATCAATCTAAACCCCCTAAACCCCACTAAACCCCCTCTAAATTCCATTAACCCATCAAACCCTGTAAATCCCTCTGAACCACACTAACGCAATCTAATCCCCGTCCAGACGCAGTAAATCTCCACAAACATCTCTCATCCCCTCTACACCCCTCTAAACCTCTACTAAACCCCTGTAAACCGCTTATAAATCCCTTTACAATCCTCTTTAACCCCCTATAAACACCTCTGAAAACGTCTAAACCGCTCCAAACTCCCTCTAAACCCATCTAAACTCCCCAGCTTGAAACCCCTCTAAATCGCCTATAAACCAATGTAAACCCCCTGTAAATCCCTCTAACTCCCTCTAAACCCCGCCATAGCCATGTAATCCTGTCTAAACCACTGGAAACACCTGCAAACCCCTCTAAACCTCTAACCTGCTCCAGCCGCTCTAAATCCTGCTGAACCCCTCCAAACCCCCCCTAACCTCTTCAAATCCCTCCTAATCCCTCCTAACCCACCGAAACCCGACACATCCATGCAGATCCCTCCAAAGACCTCTAAAACAACCGAAACGCCTTCTAAACCCATCTAAAGCACTATAACCCTCTCTAAACCACATATAATCCACTCTAAACCCATCTACAGCACAAAGCACTAGATAAACCCCCTTTAAACGCCCTCTGGACCCCATATAAACCCATCTACAACTATCTAACACAATTCTAACCCCTCTGAACCCCAATGCAATCTAAACCCTCTATGACCCACTAAATCCTCCCAAACATCCCCAACCCCCTCTAAACCTCTCTAAACCTCCTTTGAACACTGTAAACCCCTTCCAAATCCCTTTACAATCGTCTAAACCCCCATTAAAAACCCTCTGAACCCCTCTATCCCCCCGTTAAACCTCCCCAAGCTCCATTCTTTAAACCCTCTGACGTCCTCTAAGCCCTTTAACTCCTTTCTACTCCCCTCATTACCCCTACAGCCACCTCTAAACCACTCTAAACCCATCCAAACTCCCCTAAGCCCCTACAGACCAATCTAAACTCCCTACAAACACTTCCAAATCCTCCAACACCTTTTAAGCATATCTTATAAACCCCTCTAAACCCCTCCAATTACCTCGAAATCCCTCTAAACTCATCCACGCCCCTATAAACACCCTCCAAACCCCTCAAACCCCTCTAAACCCCTCTAAAGTCCTCTAAACCCTCTCGAAACCCTCTAAAACACTCCAAACACCCTCAAAACATTCCCATCCACTCGAAACCGCTCTAAAACCCTCCAAGCCCGTCTAAACCTCTCTAAACCAGTCGACACACCTCAAAACCGCTCGAAACCCGTAGAAAGCCTTCCAAACCCCTCCAACCCACACCAGACCACTCTAACCCCCTCCAAATCACTCTAAACCCCTCTAAATCCATGTAGTCTTGTTTAAACCCCTATAACCCCCTGTAAATCCATCTTAACCCTATCACCTCCATATACATCTATTCCAACACACACACTCTAAGCACTTCACAATCCCTAGAAACATCTCTAAACCCATCCAATCCCCTCGCTAACCCTCTCTTCTAAACCAATCCCAACCATCTAAACCACTCTAAACCACTCGAAATCCCATCACTCTAAAGCACCTCCAAACCCCTCGAAACCCATTGAAACACCACCCAACGACTCTAAACCTATCTAAACCCATCTAAACCACTATAACCCTCTGTAAACCATTCTAAACCTCAAGTAAACGGCTCTAAACCCTTCTAAACCCCCGCAAACGCCTGTAATTCCCTAAAAACCCTGTAAACGCATCTAAGCCACTGTAGACAACTGCAAACCCATCTAACTCCCTCTAAACCCCTCTAAAACCATGCATTCCTGTCTACACCTCTCTAACCCCCTGTAAACCCCTGTAAACCGCTGTAAACCCTTCTAACCTACTATAACCCCCTCTAAACGCATGTAAATACTTGTAGGCCCATGTAAACCACGGTAAACACCCCCCCCCCCCAACCACTCGCAATTCATCCAAACCCCGCCAGACCCCTCCAAAGCACATTGATCCCTCTTAACAACACCCCAGACCACTCCAAACGCCTCCAAACAAGTCTCACACAAACCCTACAAAACCCCTTCAAACACCTCCAAACCCGTCCGAACATCTCGAAACGCTGGGAACGCTCCAACCATCTCTAACTCTCTAAATCCGTCCAATGCCCTCAAACCTCTCCAAATCCCTCCAAACCCCTCGAAACATCTCTTCACACAAACCCATCCAAACCCCTCCAAAGCACTCTAAATCCCCTCTAAAAAACTACAAGACTCCTCCAAACCCCTCCAAACCCCTCTAATCCCCACCATACTCATCTAAACACTCCAATCCACACTAAGCCCCTCTAAACCACTTCAAGCCCCCTCGGAAACCCTCTAAACATACCCCGATACCCTTTAAACCATTCGAAATCCCTCTAACCCTCGAAAACCCTCGAAACCCCTCGATAGTGAAAGAGGGGGAGGAGCGACATCCGACCGGTAAGCTTTAAAATCAAGCGCGGGACTTGTTTTTTCAGAGGCCCACAGGAGCCGTTGGAAGAGAAAGAGGGGGAAGAGCGACACCCGACCGGTAAGCTTTAAAATCAAGCGTGGGGATTGTGTTTTTTTTTTTCAGAGGCCCACAGGAGCCGTTGGAAGAGAAGGAGGGGGAGGAGCGACACCCGACCGGTAAGCTTTAAAATCACGCGCGGGGCACGTTTTTACCTAAATCCATAACATTCCATTTGGAGAAGTGGATTTTTTTGAGGAACCGCTTTTGAGGAAGTGGCTTGGGTATGCGCTGATTGGGGGAAGAGTGAAGTGGATAGGGTAAGCAGAGATGGTGGGAAGTGGACCAGGGTAAGCAGCTGATTTACAGTCAGATTTCAGCAGTTTGTATTGATTTTATATTGTGTTGATCTTGTATCCTGTGTAAGGGGGGAGTATGAAGGCAGGGGCAGTGAGTGTACTGTTCTGGATGTCAGATGTGGGAGGTCAAGGAATCAGATAGCTCTCCAGACGTCCACATCTGCGCCAGGTGTGTCGAGATGGGGCTCCTAAAGGACTGTGTTAGGAACCAGTCCATCAGCACTCTGTACCTGACAATTCTAGTGAGGAGAGAGATGGTCATAGGGGGAGCTACAGGAGTAGTCGTAGTCAGCCCAACAGTCACGAAGAGGCCCACGGTTAGGAGGGTGCACGCAGGGCTAGCAGAGTACCTAGAGAGTACCTCTGTGGCCGTTACAATGGAAAATAGGTACTCGGGTTTGAGTACGATTGGAGGGGACAGCCTAGCTGGGGGCAGCAACAGCGGCCGGGCCTCCGGCACAGAGGCCGGTCCTGATGCTCAAAAGAGGAGGGCAATTGTAATAGGGGACTCTATAGTTAGGGGGTCGGATAGGCGATTCTGTGGACGTAGTCGGGAGACCCGGATGGTAGTTTGCCTCCCTGGTGCCAGGGTCTCGCATGTGTCAGAACGTGTCCAAAAGATTCTGAAAAGGGAGGGAGAGGAGCCTGATGTTGTGGTACACATAGGTACCAATGACATAAGCAGAAAAAGTGACGAGGTCCTGAAGGGAGAATTTAGGGAGTTGGGGTAAAAAGTTATGGAGAAGGACCAAAAGGACAACGATTGCAGGATTACTGCCTGTGCCGCGTGACAGTGAGAGTAGGAATGAAATGAGGTGGAGGATAAATGCTGGATTGACCAGGTGGCGTGGCTGAGGGACTTGTGCAGTGGGCAGGGATTCAAGTTTCTTGATCACTGGGACCTATTTTGGGGAAGGCATGATGTGTACACAAAAGACGAGTTGCACTTGAACCCGATGGGGACCAATATCCGTTTTTCCCATTGAGGGTAGGGAAGATTCAAACAAGAGGGCATGACATGAGAATTAAGGGACAGAAGTGTCGGGGTAACGTGGGGGGGAACTTCTTTATTCAGAGGGTGGTGGCTGTGTGGAATGAGCTTCCAGCAAAAGTGGTGGACGCAGGATCGATTTTAACATTTAAGAGTAAAGTGGATAGGTATATGGACGTGAAGGGAATGGAGGGGTATGGTCTGAGTGCAGGTAGATGTGACTAGGGGAAAACAAATGGTCGGCACGGACTGGAAGGGCCGAGAGGGCTTGTTTCCGTGCTGTAATTGTTATATGGTTATATGGTTATATCCTGGCAGAGAGATTTGCAAAGGCTACTGGGGAGACTTTAAACTAGAAAGGCTGGGGGGAGGGACGCGGGTAGAGGGGGCTAGGAGTCAGGGTGTGGGGGCAGAGGCAGAGGAGGGAAAGCACTCGGACCCAAAATGTAGAGAGGGGGGGGGAAAGATGAAAAAAGTAATAGCCAGAGAATAAGGGATGGTGGTGTTTTTTCTAAAATGTGTATATTTTAATGCTAGGAGCATTGTAAGTAAGGTGGATGAACTTAGAGCCTGGATTGACACCTGGAAATATGATGTTGTGGCAATCAATGAAACATGGTTGCAGGAGGGCTGTGATTGGAAACTAATTATTCCAGGATTTCGTTACTTCAGGTGCGATAGCATTGGAGGGACCAGATGGGAAGGGGTTGCATTGCTTGTCAGATAAGATATTACAGCAGTGCTTTGGCAGGATAGATTAGAGGGCTCGTCTAGGGAGGCTATTTGTGTGGAAATGAGAAGTGAGGACGGTGTAGCAACACTTTTAGGGGTGTACTATAGACCGCCAAATGGGGGAGCGAGAATTGGAAGAGCAAATATGTAAGGAGATAGCAGATATTTGTAGTAAGCACAAGGTAGTGATTGTGGGAGATTTCAATTTTCCAAAAATAGACTGGGAAACACATTCTGTAAATGGGCTGGGTGGTTTGGATTTGGAGTTTGTAAAATGTGTGCAGGATAGTTTTTTGCAGCAGTACTTAGAGGTATCGACCAGAGAAGGGGCAGTGCTGGACCTCCTGTCACGAAATGAGGCAGGCCAGGTGACAGAGGTATGCGTTGGTGAGCACTTCGGGACCAGTGATCACAATACCATTAGTTTCAATATAATTATGGAGTAAGTCAGAACTGGACCTAGGGTGGAGATTTTTGATTGGAGAAAGGCTAACTTTGAGGGAATGCGCAAGGGTTTTAAAGGAGTGATTTGGGACACTGTGTTTCATGGGAAGGATGTAGAAGAGAAATGCAGGACATTTAAAGGGGAAATTGTAAGGGTACAGAATCTTTATGTCCCTGTTAGGTTGAAAGGAAATAATAAAAATTGGAAAGAGCCATGGTTTTCATGGGAAATTGGACACTTGTTTCGAAAAAAGAGAGATATCTACAATAATTATAGGAGGCATAGGGTAAATGAGGTGCTAGAGGAGTATGAAAAGTAATCTTAAGAAACAAATTAGGAAGGCTAAAAGAAGATATGAGGCTGCTTTGGCAAGAAAGGTGAAAGTACATCCAAAGGGTTTCTACAGCTATATTAATAGTAAAAGGATAACGAGGGATAAAATTGGACCAATAAAGAACCAGAATGGACAGCTATCTGCAGAGCCAAACGAGATGGGGAGATATTGAACGAGATATTTTCTTCGGTATTCACCAAGGAGAAGGATATTGAACTCTGTGAGGTAAGGGAAAAAAGTAGAGTAGCTATGGAAACTATGAGATTAAAAGAGGAGGAAGTACTGACACTTTTGAAAAATATAAAAGTGGATAAGTCGCCAGGTCCAGACAGGATATTCCCTATGACATTGAGGGAAGTTAGTGTAGAAATAGCAGGAGCTATGACAGAAATATTTCAAATGTCATTAGAAACGGGAATAGTACCGGAGGATTGGCGTACTGCGCATGTTGTTCCATTGTTTAAAAAGGGTTCAAAGAATAAACCTAGCAATTATAGACCTATTAGTTTGTCGTCAGTTGTGGTTAAATTAATGGAAAGGATACTTAGAGATAATATATATAAGCATCTGGACAAACAGGGTCTGATCAGGAACAGTCAACATGGATTTGTGCCTGGAATGTCATGTTTGACAAACCTTCTTGATTTTTTTGAAGCGGTAACTGGGGAAATTGATGAGGGTAAAAGCAGTGGCTGTTGTGTATATGGATTTCCGTAAGGCCTTTGACAAGTTCCCCATGGAAGGTTGGTTAAGAAGGTTCAATCTTTGGGTGTTAATGGCTGAGTAGCAAGATGGATTCAACAGTGGCTGAATGGGAGATGTCAGAGAGTAATGGTGGATGACTGTTTGTCACGTTGGATGCTTTTACCCCCCGGTGACCAGTGGGGTGCCTCAGGGATCTGGGTTGGGTCCACTGTTGTTTGTCATGTACATCAATGATCTGGATGATGGGGTGGAAAATTGGATAAGTAAGTATGCAGATGATACTAAGATAGGTGGAGCTGTGGATAATTGAAGTAGATTTTCAAAGTCTACAGAGAGATTTGGGCCATTTGAGTGCGAATCTTGGCAGTGGGCTGAAATGTGTGGATGGCAGATGGAGTTTAATGCTGTGTTGTAGAAGTATGGACATCAGGACAAATCAAACAATAGGACTACATGGTATGTTTGAATGGACATATATAGGTTTTATAAATGCTAGGTGGAACATGTTTGAGGATCTAGGTAAATAGTTCCCTTGTAAAATTCGCGGTAGAAAAAAAAATAAAAGAAGAAGTAAAAGCTTTTAAAGTTAAGCTAAACAGGGCCTTAGCAGAGCATAGAATGCATATAAGTAGTAATAGAAAGAAGTAATGTTAAAATTGCACAATGCATTGGTAAGACCAATTCTGGGGTATGGTGTACAATTTTGGTCGCCTAATTATAGGAAGGATGTCAACAAAATAGAGAGAGTACAGAGGAGATTTACTAGAATGTTGCCAGGGTTCCAGCAACTAGGTTACAGAGAAAGTTTAGGTCTTTATTCTTTGGAGCGCAGAAGGTTAAGGGGGGACTTGATTGAGGTCTTTAAAATGATGAAAGGATAGACAGAGTTGACGTGGATACGTTTTTCCCATTGAGGGTAGGGAAGATTCAAACAAGAGGACATGACATGAGAATTAAGGGACAGAGGTTTCGGGGTAACGTGAGGGGGAACTTCTTTACTCAGAGGGTGGTGGCTGTGTGGAATGAGCTTCCAGCAGAAGTGGTGGAGGCAGGATCGATTTTAACATTTAAGAGTAAAGTGGATAGGTATATGGACGTGAAGGGAATGGAGGGGTATGGTCTGAGTGCAGGTAGATGGGACTAGGGGAAAACAAATGGTCGGCACGGACTGGAAGGGCCGAGAGGGCCTGTTTCCGTGCTGTAATTGTTATATGGTTATATGGTGAAAACTCATCTAAACCCATCTACCCCCTTCTCAACCCCTCTAAACATCTCTAAACACTCGAAACCCCCTGGAAACCCCCTCTAAACCCATCTAAACTATCTCTAAACCCCTCGAAACTCATCTCTAAATATCTCCAAACAAACCCCTTTAAAGCCCTCAACTCCTCTAATCCCCCTCTAAGCACATCTAAACGACCGCTAAAACCATTAAAACCCTCTGAACCCCTCCAAACCCCTGTAAACCCTTCTAAAGACCTCTAAACCCCCGTAAACGCTTGTAAACCCATGTAAACCACTGCAGTCGCCTTTAAACACATGTAAACCACCTGTAAACCCCTCTACCCACCTCTGAGCACCTCTAAACCCCTGTAATTCCTTCCAAACACTTGTGAAGGGACTTGAACTTGATTTCTTCTTCCATCACAGTGAGGAATGTGTTGCTCACTGTGACGGATGTGTTATTTTAAAATGTGTTCTTATGAGTCTGTTGCTTTTCTAAATTGTATGAATGACTGACCAATTGGTGTATGTGACAATAAATGCCCCTTGAGAACCCCTTATGTACCTTACACCCCTGTAAACCCCTTGTGAACCCATGTAGACCCATGTAAACCCCTGTAAACCCATGTAACCCCATACTAACCCCCTCTAAACCCCTCTAACCCCTTCTAACTCCCTCTAATCCCCCATACCCTATACCACATTTAGCCCCCCACCCACATCTTCCTAAACGTCTCTATACCCCTCTACACCCCTCTAAAGCACTTCTAAACAATTCTAAGCTCCCTCTAAATCCCTCTACCCCTCTAGACACCGCTAAACGCCTTCAAACACCCCCAAACCACTCTAACCCCTCCACACTCCTCTACAGCCCTCCAAATCCTCCAAACCTCTCCAAACCTCTCTAATCCCCACTAAGCAACTATACTCATTTCCAACCCCGCCAAACACCACTAAACACCTAGTAAACCCTATCTATCCCCCTCTAAAGTACGCTACATCTCCTCGAAACCCGTCTAATCCTCTCCAACCCCTCCAAATCTCTCTAAACTCATTTAAACCCCTCCAAACCCCTCCAAACCCGTCTAAACCCCTACAAACCCTTCTAAACCCCTCTAAACCCCGGTAAACCCGTCTACCCTGTAAACCCGACTACCCTGTAAACGCCTATAAACACATGTAAACCCTTGTAAACACCTCAAACCTCCTCTATACCCCACTAAACCACTGTATACCTCTCTAAATCCCTGTAAACCCTTCTAAACCCATGTAATCCACTGTAACCCCCTGTAAACACTGTAAATCCTCTTTACACCCCCACTAAACCCATCCAAACACCTCTAAACCCCTCCAATCCCCTCTAAACCCATCCAATCCCCTGTAATCCCCCTCTAAACACATCAAACCCCTTTAAACCCCTCTAAAGTCTTCTAACCCCTCTAAACCCTCTCTAAACCCCTCCAAATCCCTCCGAACCACTCTAGAATCATAGAATCATAGAAAATATGTGCAGGAGTAGTTCACTCGGCCCTTCGAGCTTGCACCGCCATTCACTATGATCATGGCTGATCATCCAGCTCAGTATCCTGTACCTGCCTTCTCTCGATACCCCCTGATCCCTTTAGCCACAAGGGCCACATCTAACTTCCTCTTAAATATAGACAACGAACTGGCCTCAATGACAAGCCCTCTAAACTCTAAACCCCTTCATACCCCTCCAAACCCCTGCAAACCCGTCAAAACCCACGTGGACATCTCCAACCACCTCCAAACTACTAGGAACCTCTCTAAAACCATGTAATCCTGTCTAAACCCTGTAACCCCCTGTAAACCCCACTAAACCCCATATAACCCCCTCCAAATACATCTAAACCCCACCAAACACACTCTAAACACTCCGATTCCCTCGAAACTCCTCTCAACCCATCCAATCCCCTCTAAATCCCAATCTGAACCAATCCAAACCCCCTCTAAACCTCGAAACACCTCGAAACACCTCGAAACCCTCGAAAGTAATCTAAACCTCTCCAAACCACTCGAACCCCCTCAAAACAACTCTAAACCCATCGAAACCCATCGAAACATGGTGATACGACTCTAAACCAATCTGAACAAATCTAAACCACCATAAACCCCACTAAACCATTCTAAACCTCATGTAAACGGCTCTAAGCCCCGCTAAAACCCCGTAAATGCCTGTAACCCCTGAAAACGCTGTAAACGCATCAAAGCCATTTACACCTGTAAACCCTTCTAACTCCCTCTAAACGCCTCTAAAACCAGGCAATCCTGTCTAAACCTCTGGAAACCCCGGTAAACCCCTCTAAACCTCTCTAAACCACTGTAAACACCTCCTAACGCGTGTAAACACTTCTAGACCCATGTAACCCACTCTAAACACCTCCAGACCGTCCAAACCCCTTCAAACCCCTCCAAACCCGTCCAAACATCTCGAAACTCCTCAAACCATCTCGAAACATCTAAATCCCTCCAAACCCATCCGAACCTCTCCTAATCCCTCCAAACCCAACTAAACCCTCCAAATCCGTCCAAACCCCTCCAAACCCCTCCAAAGCCCTCTATTCCCCTCTAAACACTTCCAGACTCCTCCAAACCCCTCCAAACCCCTCTAAACCACACCACAGCCCCCTTAACACTACAATCCCCTCGAAACCCCTCAGAACACCTCGAAACCCATCGTAACCCATCGAAATGCCTCTAAACCACTCTAAACCCCTTTAAACACCTCTATCCCTCTACGGCCCTCAAAAACCTGTACTCATCTCTAAACCCCCTCCACCCCTTCTAAACCACAGTATAGCAGCCCACTCCATCCCTAAATTCCTCTAAACACCTATAAATCCATCTAAAGCCCCCGTCTAAAGCCCCAATCTAACCCCCCCGTATACCCCTCTAAACCCTTTCTAAATCCACCGATAAACGCATCTAAAACATTATACACCCCGCGAAACCATCTACACCAATCTAACCACTTCCAAACCGTTATAAACACTTCCCACACACAACTCCCTCTAATCTCCCTTTAAACCTCGTTCAACCCGTCTAAATCCCTCTAAACCCCCCTGGAAATCCCTCTAACCCCCTCTAAACACTCTATAAACCCCCGTAAACCCGTCTAAACCCCCCTCTACATCACTGTAAACCCCTGTCAACCCCCTGTCAACCGCTCCAAATCCCTTTAAACCCTCCAAAGACCTCGAATAAGCACTCTAAACACCTGCAATCCCCTCTGAAACACTCGAAACCCCTCGGAACCACTCTAAACGCCTCGAAACACCTCTAAACCCCTCGAAGCACCTAGAACCTATTCTCTACCGCTCGAAACAACATGAAACACCTTGAAACCCCTCTAAACCACTCGAAACACCTGTAACCACCTCAAAACCAATCGATTCCACTCAAAAGCCCTCGACCCACCACTAAACCCATCGAAACCCTTGCGAACCCTTCCAAACCCCTCTATACCTTTATAAACACCTATAAAACACTGTAAACGCATGTAGTCCCTTGTAAACCCAATTAAAACAACGCTAACCCTCTCTAAACCCCGCTACACCAGGGTGTATCCCTCGAAACCCATATAAACCCTTCCAGACTCATGTAAACCCCTGTAAACCACATCTAAACTGATCTAAACCCATCTAACCCTTTCTAAACCCCTCTAAACATCGCCAAACACTCGGAACCCCTCGAAACCCCCTCTAAACCATCTAAACCCTTTGAAACCCATCTCCAAATATCTCTGATCTGAACCCCTCTAAACCCATCTAAACGACCTCTAAACCCTTTCAAACCCTCTAAACCCCTCCACATCCCTTAGACCCTTTAAACCGCTCTAAACCCCCGTAAACGTATGTAAACCCCTGTAAACGCCTCTAAACACATGTACACCTACAGCCATCTCTAAACCTCTAAATCCCTCCAAACCCCTCCAAACCTCTCCAAATTCCTCCAACCCCTCTAAATCCCTGCAAACCCATCCAAACCCCTCCAATGCCCTCTAATCCCCTCTGAACACCTCCAGACTACTCCAAACACCTCCAAACCCATCAAACCCCCACCACACCCCTCTAAATACTCCAATCCCTTCTAAACGACTCTAAACCACTTCAAAGCTCTCGAAACCCCTCGAAACACACCGAATTCCCTTTAAACCCCTCCAAACCCCTCTAAATCAATCCCCTCGAAACCCCTCTAACCCCTCTAAACCCATCGAAAGCCCTCGAAACCACGCGAAACCCCTCGAAAGGCCTCCAAACCCCTCGAAACCCATCGCAACCCATCGAAACGCCTCTAAACCACTCTACACTCCATCTGTATTCCCTACCCCTATAAACCCCGCTAAACGCCTCCAAACACCTACAAACACCTCTAATCTCCTCCACGCACGTCTACAGCCCGCCAAAACCCTCCATACCCCTCCAGCCCCCTCTAATCGCCACTGAATACCTGTATACGCCTACAACCCCGACAAACCCCACAAAACATTTGCAAACCCTATGTAAACCTCTCTAACGTCTAAGCCAATCTACACCTCTCGTAAACCCCTCTAAACCTCTTCAACCTCTCCAAACCCCTCTAAACACCTTTAGAACCCTCAAAACTCCTCCAAACCCCTCTAAACCGCTATAACGCTTTCAAACCCATCCAAACCACTCAAAACCACTCCACACCACCAACAAACCCCTGCACACCTCTCCAATCCCATCTAAACACCTCTAAACCCCTCATAACTACTATAGACACCTCATAACCTCTCCAACACACTCCAGACCCCTCCAAATCCCTCCAAACACCTACAGACCCTTCTAAACCCCTCTAAACACCGGTAAACGCCTGCAAACCCGTCTAAACCCCCCGCAAATGATTATAAACACATGTAAACCATTGAAAACCCTCAACCCCCCTCTAAACACACCAACACCTCTAAACTCCTCTAAACCACTTCAAACCTCTCGAATCCCCTCGAAACACCCAATCCCATAAAACCATTCGAAAGCCCACTAACCCCTCTACTCCCCTCGAAAGCACTCGAAAGCCCTCGAAACCCCTCGAAACCCCTCGAAAGGCCTCCAAATCCCTTGAAACCACTCGAAACCCGTCAAAACACCTCGAAATCCATCGAACCCCATCCAAACGCCTCTAAACCACTCCAAACCCCTCTAAACTCCCACTAAATCTCCCCACACCTCTAATCCCGCTAAACGCCTCCAAACACCTCCAAACCGCTGTAAACCGCTCCACATCCCACTACAGCCCCCCCCAAACACACCCAACCCCCTCTAAACCCCGCCACACCCCTCTACAGCACTCCAGACCCTTCAGAGACCCCTTCAAACCCCTCCAACCCCCTATAATCCCCACGAAACACCTGCACACACCTACAACCCCGCCAAACCCCACTAAACACCTGTAAACCCTATCTAAAACCCATCTAAAGTCTAAGGTACTCTGCACCTCCTCTAAACCCCTCTAACCCTATAAACCCCATACAACCCCATTCAAACCCCTCCAAAAACCCTCCAAACCACTCCAAACCACCAACAAACCCCTTCAAACCTCTCCAATTCCATCTACACCTCTCTAAACACCGCATAACCCCTCGAAACATCTCATAACTCCGCTAACCCACTCCAGATCCCTCCGAACCCTTCTAAACACCTCTAAACCCCGGTAAACGCCATAAAGCCCGTCTAAACTCCTGTGAACGCCTATAAACACATGTAAACCTTTGTAAATCCCTCAAATTCGCTCTAAACTCCTCTAAACCACTGTATACCTCCCTAAATCCAGGTAAACTCTTCCATACCCATGTAAACCCCTGTTATCCCCTGTAAACCCATGTAAACCCTGTAAACCCTCTTTACACCCCCTCTAAACCCCTCGAAAAACCTCCAAACCACTCGATACCACTCGAAACCCCTCAAAACAATTCGAAACCTATCGAAACCCATCGAAACTCCTCTAAACCACTCGAAACCCCTCTCAACCCCCGTAAACGCCTGTAATCCCCTAACCTTGTAAACGCCTCTAAACCCCTGTAAAACCCTGTAAACCTCTCTATCCCTCTACGGCGCTCTAAAACCTGTAATCATCTCTAAACCCCTGTAAACCACAGTATACCCCTCCACACCATCTCTAAATTCCTCTAAACACGTTTAAACCCATCTAAAGCCCCCCTATACCTCCCGTAAATCCCTCTAAACCCCTTCTAAATCCCTCGATAAACGCATCTAAAACATTCTTAACCCCGCTAAACCATCTAAACCAACCTAACCACTAATAAACCGCTATAAACACCTCTAAATCAAAACCCCCTCTAATCCCCGTTTAAACCTCTTTCAACCCATCTAAATCCCTCCAAACCCCCCTCCAAACCCATCTAACCCCCTCTAACCACTATCTAAACACACTTAAAACCGTCTAAACACCCCTCTACATCGCTGAAAACCCCTGTCAACCGCCTGTCGACCGCTGCAAACCCCTTTAAACCCTCCAAACCACTCGAAAAGAGACTCTAAACCCCCTGCAATCCCCAATAAACCACTAAACCCCTCGAAACCCCTCGAAGCACGTCGAACCCATTCTCAACCGCTAGAAACAACTTGAAACACCTCGAAATACCTCAAAGCCACTCGAAACCCGTCTTACCCCCTCAAACCCCATCGATACGCCTCAAAAGCCCTCGAAACATCTCTAGACCCATCGAAATTCATGGAAACCCCTCCAAACCTTTCTGAACACCTCTAAATCCCTGTAAACGAATGTAGTCCCCTGTAAACCCCCTGCAAACAACTATAACCCCCTCTAAACCCCGCTAAACCACTCTATACCCCTCTAAATCCCTATAAACCCTCACAGACTCATGTAAACACCTGTAAATTCCCTCTAAACTCATCTAAACCCATCTAACCATTTCTAACCCCTCTAAACATCGCTAAACACTCGGATCCCTTCGAAATCCCCTCTGACACATCTAAACAACCTCTAGACCCCTCGAAACCCATCTCTAAATATCTCTAAACAAACCCCTCTAAACCCATCTAAACACCTCTAAACCCACTCCAAGCCCATCTAAACGACCTCAAAAGCCCTCTAAACCCTTCCAAACCCCTGCAAACCCATGTAAACCCGCGTAAATCCCTGTAAAACCCGTGTAAACGCCTCTAAACACGTAACCCCCCTGTAAACCCCTCTACCCACCTCAAAGCACTTCTAAACCCCTGTAATTCCTTCTAAACACCTGTGAAGGGACGAACTTTATTTCGCCTTCCATCACAGTGAGGAATGTGTAGATCACTGTGACTGATGTTTTATGTTAAAATGTGTTTTTATGAGTCTGTTGCTTTTCTAAATTGTATGAATGACTGACCACTTGGTGCACATAACAATAAATGACACTTGTGAACCCCTTATCTACCATATACCCCTAAACACCCCTGTGAACCTATCTAGACCCATGTAAACCCCGGTAAACCAATGTAAACGCAATACTAACCCCCTCTAAACGCCTCTAACCCCGTCTGACCCCTCCTAATCCCCCATACAGCACTTTTACCACCTTTAGACCCACCCTACACCTACCCAAACGTCTGAATACCCCTCTAAACCCCTGTAAACCTCTTCTAAACTCCGCCAAGCTCCCTCTAAATCCCTCTACCTCGCTAAACCCCGCTAAATGCCTCCAAACACCGCCAATCCCCTCTAAATCCCTCCACACCCCTCCACAGTCCTTCAACCCCCGCCAAACCCCACCAAATACCTGTAAACCCTAGTTAAACGTCTCTAATGTCTAAGCCACTCTAACCTCCACTAAAACCCGCTAAACCTCTCCAAAAGCCTCTAAACACCTTTAAAGCCCTCCAAACCCCTCTAAACCCCTACAACCCCATTCAAACCCCTACAAACCCCTCCAAACCACTCCAAACCACCAAAAAACCCTCCAAACCTATCCAACCCCCTCTAAACCCCTCTAAACCTCTTATATCCTCCCCAAACACCTCATAACCCCTCCAACCCACTCCAGACCCCTCCAAACACTTCCAAACATCTCCAAACCCTTGTAAACCCCTCTACACCCTGGTAAACGCCTGTAAACCGGTCTAAACGCCTGTAAATGCCTATACACACATAAACCCTTTTAAACCCTCTAAACCTCAACCCCTAAACCAGTCTAAAGTCCTCTAACCCCTCTAAACCCTCTCCAAACCCCTCGAAATCCCTCCGAACACGTCTACACACCTTCAAACCCCCTCGAACCCCCCCTCCCACTAAACCCCCCCCTAAACGAAACTCCAAACAAACCCCCTCCCCTCTATCAACCAATTGAAATGCCCCCCCTAAATCCCTCTACCAAACCCCAAACGCCGCCAAATACCTCCAAACCCTTCCAAAGCCATCCACACCCCTCTACAGCCATCCAAACCCTCCAAACCCCTCTAATCCCCTCCAAACCCCTCTAATCCCCACTAAACACATGTGGAGGCCTACAACCCGGAAAAACCCCAATAAACACCGGTGAACCCTATCTAAACACCTATAAAATCTAAGCCACTACAACCCCTCTAAGCCGCTACATCCCCTTCAAACCCCTCCAAACCCCTCCAAAGTAATTCAAACCACCAACAAACCCCTCCAAACCTCTCCAATCCAATCTAAAGACCTCTAAACCACTTCATAACACCTCCAAACACCTCATAACCCCTCCAACCCACTCCCGACCCCTGCAAACCCCTCCAACCACCTCCAAACCCTTCTAAACACCTCCAAACCCCGGTAAACGCCTGTTAAGTCGTCTAAACCCCTGTAAACGCCTACAAACACATGGAAACAATTGGAAACACATCAAATCCCCTCTAAACCCCTCTACACCACCGTATACCTCTCTAAATCCATGTACGCCCTTCTAGACACCCCTGTTATCCCCTCTAAGCCCATCGCAACCCCATCCAAACCCCCCCAAACCCCTACAGGTCAATCTAAACCCATCCAATCCCCTCTAAACTCCCTCTAAACACCTCACACCCCTCTAAACCCCACTAATCCCTCTAAACCCTCTTTAAACCCCCTGTAAACCATCTCTAAACCCCTCGAAATCACTCCGAACCCCTCTACACACCTTCAACTCCTCCAATCCCCTGCAAACCCGTCAAAACCCACCTGAACACCTCCAACCACCTCCAAACCCTTCTAAACACCTCCAAACCCCGGTAAACGCCTGTTAAGTCGTCTAAACCCCTGTAAACGCCTACAAACACATGGAAACACTTGGAAACACATCAAACCCCCTCTAAACCCCTCTACACCACTGTATACCTCTCTAAATCCATGTACGCCCTTCTAGACACCCCTGTTATCCCCTATAAACCACTGTAAACCCTGTAAACCCTCTCTACATCCCCTCTAAACCCCTCCAAACACCTCTAAGCCCATCGCAACCCCATCCAAACCCCCCCAAACCCCTACAGGTCAATCTAAACCCATCCAATCCCCTCTAAACTCCCTCTAAACACCTCACACCCCTCTAAACCCCACTAATCCCTCTAAACCCTATTTAAACCCCCTGTAAACCATCTCTAAACCCTTCGAAATCACTCCGAACCCCTCTACACACCTTCAACCCCTCCAATCCCCTGCAAACCCGTCAAAACCCACCTGAACACCTCCAACCACCTCCAAACCACTCTAAACCCCTCTAAAACCATGTAATCCTGTCTAAAGCTCTATAACATCCTGTAAACCCCCATAGACCCATATAACCCCCTCCAAATACATATATACCCCACCAAACAAACTCTAAGTACTCCAATCCCCTCGAAACCGCTCTAAACCAATCTAATCTCCTATCAGCCCGCATCTAAACCAATCTAAACCCCATCTAAACCACTCGAAACCCCTCAAACACCATCTAAACTTCTCGAAACTACTCGAACCCCAGAAACCCCTATAAACCTATCTAAACCCATCTTAACCACTATAAACCCCTCTAAACCATTCTAAACCTCATGTAACCAGCTCGAAACCCTTCTATACCCCCGTAAACGCCTGTAATTACCTGAAAACACTGTAAACGTATCAAAACCATTGGAAACACCTAAAAACCCATCTAACACCATCTAAACCCCTCTACAACCATGCAATCTTGTCTAAACCCCTGTAAACCCCTGTATCCCTGCACTCCTCAAAATTTCTCCAAACCCCGCCAAACCCCTCCAAAACCATCTAATCCCCTCTAAACACCTCTAGATCCCTCCAAACTCCTCCCAACCCCTCCAAACTCGTCCACACCCTTCGGAACCCCTCGAAACCCCTCCAACCATCTATAAACCTCTAAATCCCTCCAAACCCCTTCAAACCTCTCCAAATCCTTGCAAACGGCTCTCAATCCCTCCAAACCCATCCACACCCCATCCACAGCCATGTAATCCCCTCTAAACACCTCCAGACTCCTCCAAACCCCTCCAAACCCCTTAAACCCCTAAAACGTGGGGAAAAAACGATGGAGATGGTGGTTGACTTCAGGAGGGCGGGAAAAGAACGCCATACACCTCTGCACATCGATGGAGCTGATGTGGAAAGCGTCAGCAGTGTGATGTTCCTAGGACCACCTGTCAGATGATCTGACGTCCCCGACCAACAGCGCAGCACTGGACAAGAGAGCCCAGCAGCGATTACACCCTCTCCGTAGACTACGGAAAGCAGGTCTCCCCACTGCACACCTACGAAATTTGTATAGGGGTGCAATCGAGAGCACATTAACCTACGGCATCACTTCCTGGTTCGGGAGCTGCAAGGCGTACGAACGGCACCAACTGGACAGAATTTTGAAGACCGCCAGCAGGATTATTGGTGCACCACTCCCTTTCCTGCTGGACATATACAGGAAGAGATGTATCAGCAGAGCCATCTCCACCATCAAAGACACCTACACCCATCGCATCACATATTCTCCATCCTGCCATCTGGGAAGAGGTACAGGAGCATCAGCTGCAAAACCAGTAGAATGCTCCTCAGCTACTACCCGCAGGCTATAAGACTGATAAACGTACTTTTCCCCCTGCCAAACTATCGTGCACCAACCACCAACCTGGACACACTGAAGCAGAGCCATTGTCGTGCCGCTGCCGATTGGAACTCATGATATATGTATTTTTATTTTTATTTATATTTATTTTTACCGCACACTGAATGGACACTGGTTGAGCAACGTTTTTTTCGTTTCCGCTGGGTATGTATGTAATCAGGAAAAATGATAATAAAGATATACAGAAAAACAGAAATACAGAACCCCACCACACCCTTCTAAATACTCCAATCCCCTCTAAACACATTTAAACCCTCGAAACCCTTCTAAAGAAACCCAATCCCCTTTGAACCATTCGGAACCCCTCTTACCTCTCTAAACTCCTCAAAATCCCTCGAACGTCCTCATAAACCCATCGAAAGGCCTCCAAACCCCTCAAAACACCTCGATACCCCTCAAAGCACCTCGAAACCCATCGGAACCAATCGAAATACCACTAAACCACCCTAAAGCCCTCTAAACCCCCGTAAACGACTGTAATTCCCACTAAAACTTGTAAACGCCTCTAGACGCCCTGTAAACCCCCATTAACACCTGCAATCCCCTCTGAAACACTGGAAACTCCTCGAAACCACTACAAACCCCCTCTAAACCCCTCTAAACCCCTCGAAGCACCTCGAACCTATTCTCAACCGCTCGAAACAACTTGAAACACCTCGAAACTCCTCTAAATCACTCGAAACATCTCTAGCGACCTCAGAACCCATCGATACCCCTCAAAAGCCCACAAACCACCACTAAACCCATCGATACCCATGCAAACACCTCCAAACCCCTCTATACATTTCTAAACATCTCCAAACCACTGTAAACACATGTAGTCCCCTGTAAACCCCATGAAAACAACTCTAACCCTCTCTAAACCCCGCTACACCACTGTATATCCCTCTAAACCCTTATAAACCCTTCCCGACCCATGTAAGCCCATGTCAACCCCTGTAAACGACATCTAAACTCACATAACCCCATCTAACCCTTTCTAAACCCCGCTAAACATCGGTAAACACTCGAAACCGCTCGAAACCCCCTCAAAACCCATCTAAACGACCTCTAAACCCATTGAAATCTATCTCCAAATATCTCTAAACAAACCGCTCTAAACCCATCTGAACCGCTCTAAACCCCCTCTACGCCCATCCAAACGACGTCTAAACCTTTTGAAACCCTCTAAACCCCTCCAAATCCCTGTAAGCGCTTTAAACCGCTCTAAACCACGGTAAACGTCTGTAAAACCCTGTAAACGACTCTAAACACATGTACCGCACCAACCATCTCTAAACCTCTAAATCACTCCAAACCCCTCCAAACATCTCCAAATTCCTCCAAACCCCTCTAAATCCCTCCAAACCATACAAACCCCTCCAATGCCCTCTAATCCCCTGTAAACACCTCTAAACTCCTTCAAACACCTCCAAACACATCGAAACCCCACCACACCCCTCTAAATACTCCAATCCCCTCTAAACCCCCCCTAAACCACTTCAAAGCCCTCGAAACCCTTCGAAACACACCCAATTCCCTTTAAACCATTCGAAACCCCTCCAACCCCTCTAAACCCCTCTAAACCACTTCAAACCCCTCGAAACCCGTCGAAACACACCGAATCCCCTTTAAACCATTGGCAACCCCTCTAACCCCTCGAAATGCCTCCAGCCCCCTCGAAACCACTCAAAATCCATCAAAACACCTCGAAACCCATCGAAACCCATCGAAACGCCTCTAAACCACTCTAAATTCCCTCTATAGCCCCTACCCCTCTAAACCCTGCTAAACCCCTCCAAACACCTCTAAACTACTCCCCTCTACACACCTCCAAACCCCTCCAAACCTCTACAACCCCCCTCAAATCCCCACTAAATAACTCTACACGCCTACGGCCCCGCTACACTCCATTAAACACTTGTCAACCCTATCTAAACCCCTCCAACGCCTAAGCCACTCTACACCTCCCCTAAACCCCTCTAAACCTCTCCAACCCCTCCAAACCCGTCTAAAGACCTTTAAACCCCTCCAAACACCTCCAAACCCCTCTAAACCGCTGTAACCCATCCAACCCCTGCAAACCTCTCCAATCCCATCAAAACCAATCATAACCCCTACAAACACATCATAACCCCTCCAACACACTCCAGACCCACCCACATCCCTCCGAACACCTCCAAACCCTTCTAAACCCCTCTAAACACCGGTAAATGCTTGTAAAGCCGTCTAAACCCCCTCCAAACACACCAATCCACTCTAAACCCCTCTAAACCACTTCAAACCCCTCAAAACCCCTCGAAACACACCCAATCCCCTTTAAGACATTCGAAAGCCCTCTAACCACTCTAAACCCCTCGAAAGCCCTCGATACCCCTCGAAATCCCTCGAAAGGCTTCCAAACCCCTCGAAATCACTCGAAATCCCTCAAAACACGTGGAAACCCATCGAACCCCATCGAAACGCCTCTAAACCACTCCAAACCCCTCTAAGCTCCCTCTTAATCTCTCCACCCCTCTAAACCCAGCTAAACGCCTCCAAGCACCTCCAAACCCCTCTAAAGCCCTCCGCACCTC
Source organism: Okamejei kenojei (assembly GCA_035221665.1). Taxonomy (NCBI): domain Eukaryota; kingdom Metazoa; phylum Chordata; class Chondrichthyes; order Rajiformes; family Rajidae; genus Okamejei; species Okamejei kenojei. The sequence continues at coordinate 50,631 of JAVHYY010000612.1, read as the reverse complement.
TCTACAGCCCTCCAAACCCCTCCAGACTCCTTCAAACCCCTCCAACCCCTATAATCCCCACTAAACACATGTACACTCCTACAACCCCGCCAAACTCAACTAAACACCCGTAAACCCTAAACCCCTCTAAAATAGAATCCACTTGCATCTCCTCAAAACCCCTCTAACCCCTAAACACACCTACAACCCCATTCAAACCCCTCCAAACCCTCCAAACCACTACAAACCACCAACAAACCCTTTCAAACCTCTCCAATCCCATCTAAACCTCTCTAAACACCGCATAACTCCTCCAAACACCTCATAACTCCTCCAACCCACTCCAGAGCCCTCCAAACCCCTACAAACACCTCCAAACCCTTCTAAACACCTCTAAACCCCGGTAAACGCCATAAAACCCGTCTAAACTCCTGTGAACGCCTATAAACACATGTAAACCTTTGTAAACCCCTCAAATTCCCTCTAAACCCCTCTAAACCACTATATACCTCTCTAAATCCATGTAAACCCTTCCAGACCCATGTAAACCCCTGTTATCCCCTGTAAACCCTGTGAACCCTCTTTACACCCCCATCTAAACCCTCGAAAGGCCTCCAAACCTCTCGAGGCCAGACGGAACCCCTCAAAACACCTCGAAACCGATCGAAACCCATCGAAACGCCTTTAAACTACTCGAAACCCCTCTAAACCCCCGTAAACGCCTGTAATTGCCTAACCTTGCAAACGCCTTCTAAAACCTGTAACCATCGCTAAACCCCTCTAAACCCCTGTAAACAATAGTATAGCCCTCCACACCATCTCTAAATTCCTCTAAACATGTTTACACCCATCTAAAGCCCCCCCTATCCCCCCCGTAAATCATCTGAACCCCTTCTAAATCCCCCGATAAACGCATCTAAAACATTCTAAACCCCGCAAAAGCATCTAAACCAAACTAGTGGACCGCGATAAACACCACTAACTCAAAATCCCCTCTCATCCCCCTTTAAAACTCTTTCAACCCATCTTAATCCATCCAAACACCCCTCCAAACCCATCCAACCCCCTCTAACCACTCTCTAAACCCCCTTAAACCCGTCCAAACCCGCCATTACATCCCTGCAAACCCCTGTCAACCGTCTGTCGACCGCTCCAAACCACTTTAAACCTTCCAAACCCCTCGAAAAACCACTCTAAACTCCCTGTAATACCGTCTAAACACCTCGAAACCACTCTAAATACCTCTAAACACCGCCAAACCTCTTGAAGCACACCGAGCCCATTATCAACCGCTAGAAACAACTTGAAACACCTCGAAATCCCTGAACGCCCCTCGAAACCCCTCTAAACCTTTCTGAACTCCTCTAAACCCCTGTAAACGCATGTAGTCCCCTGTACACCCCCTGCAAACAACTCTAACCCCTTCTAAACACCGCTGAACCACTGTATACCCCTCTAAACCCCTATACAGCCTTCCACACTCATGTAAACCCATGTAAACACCTGTAAACTCCTTCTAAACTCATCTAAACCCATCTAACCATTTATAAACCCCTCTATTCATCGATAACACTCGAAACCCTTCGAAACCCCCCTCTAAACCCATCTAAACATCCTCTGATCCCCTCGAAACCCATCTATAAATATCTCTAAATAAACCCCTCTATACCCATCTGAACACCTCTAAACCCCCTCTAAGCCCATCTAAGCGAACTCCGAACCCTTTAAAACCCCCTAAACCTCTCCAGACCCATGTAAATCCCTGTAAACCCCCGTAAATCCCTGTAAACCCCTGTAAACGCCTGCAAACACATGTAAACCCCCTGCACGCCCCTCTACCCACCTCTAAGCATCTCTAAACCCCTGTAATTCATTCTAAACACCTGTGAAGGGACGAACTTTATTTCGCGTTCCATCACAGTGAGGAATGTGTAGGTCACTGTGACGGATGTTTTATCTTAAAATGCGTTTTTATGAGTCTGTTGCTTTTTCTAAATTGTATGAATGACTGACCAATTGTATGAATGACTGACCTAAATCCCTCAACCTCGCTAAAGCCCGGTAAACGCCTCCAAACTCCTCCAACCCCCTCTAAATCTCTCCATACCGCTCCAAGCCCTTCAACCCCCGCCACACCCCACTAAACACCTGTAAACCGTAGCTAAACCCCTCTAATGTGTAAGCCACTCTACACCTCCTCTAAACCCCTCTAAACCTCTCCAATCTCTCCAAACTCCTCTAAACACCTTTAAACCCCTCCAAACCCCTACAAACCTCTCTGAACCCCTACAACCCCATTCAAACCCATCCAAACCCCTCCAAACCACTCCAAACCACCAAATAGCCCCTGCAAACCTCTCCAATCACCTCTGAACCCCTCTAAACCCCTCAAATCCTCAAATAAACCCCTCAAACACCTCATAACACATCCAACTCACTACAGACCCCTGCAAACACCTCCAAACACCTCCAAACCCTTGTAAACCCCTATAAACCCCGGTAAACGCCTGTAAACCGGTCCAAACCCCCTGTAAATGCCTATAAACACATGTAAACCCTTGTAAACCCACAACCTCCCTCGAAACCACTGTATACCTCTAACTCCCTGGAAACCCTTCTAGACCCATGTACACCTCTTTAATACCCTGTAAAGCCTGTAAACCCACTCTACACCCCATCTAAACCATTCCAAACACCTCTAAACCCATCTACACCATTCCAAACCCTTCCAAACCCCCTATAGACCAATGTACACTCCCTACAAACCCTTCCAAATCCCTCCATACCCCTCGAAATCCCTCCGAACACGTCTACATCCAAACCCCTCCAAACCACTGCAAACCCATCAAAACCCAAGTGAACATCTCCAACCACCTCCACACCACTCTAAAACCATGTAATCCTGTCTAAACCCCTGTAACCTCCTGTAAACCCCCTAATCTGCTTTAACCCCCTCCAAATACATCTAAACCCCACCGAGCACACTCTAAGCACTCCAATCCCCAAGAAGCCCCTCTAACCCGATCCGATCCCCTCTAAACCCCATCTAAACCAATCCAAACCCCTTCTAAACCACTCGGAAACCCTCGAAACCCATCGAAACCCATCGAAACACCACGAAACGACTCCAAACCAATCAAAACCCATCGAAACCATTCTAAACCTCATGTAAACGGCCCCAAAACCCTCTAACCCCCGTAAACGCCTGTAATCCCCTGAAAACCCTGTAAACGCATCAAAACCATTGTAAACACCTGTAAACCCATCTAACTCCCTCTAAACCCCGGTAAACCCTTCTAAACGCCTGTAAACAGTTCTAGACCCACGTAAACCACTGTAAATCCCTCCAAACCCCTCCATATCCCTCCAAACCCCTTTAAAGTCATCTAATCTCCCCTAAACACCCCCAGACCCATCCAAACCCCTCCAAACACCTCTCACACAACCGTTCCAAACCCCTTCAAACGCATCCAAACCCGTCCAAACTCATCTAAACCCCTCCAATTTCCTCTAAACCCCTATAAACCCATCTAACCCCCTCTAAAGCCCCTCTAAACACCTCAACCCCCTCTAACCCCTCTAAAGTCATCTAAACCCTCTAAACCCTAAACCCCTCGAAATCCCTCCGAACACCTTTTTGTGTCTGTTTTAGTTAGTTTATTTTGGTTTATTTGACTGTGTATATGTGTGTGGGGGGAGGAGGGTTGTAGAAACAGGGTTTTAGTCTCTCCCTTCGGGGGCATGCGACTTTTCTTGTCGTGTCCACCGTCACCGTCTCCGTCTGTGCTGAGGCCCCAACGGCGGATCTGGCGGCCTCGGAGCTATGGCAGCCTTCCAGCTTCCAGCAGCGGCGGCATGGCTTCCGAGCTTCAGCGGTAGCACGGCTTCGGGGCTGCGGTGCTCCAGCGGCCACCTGGTTTCGGGGCTGTGCTGCTCCAGTGAAGTTCCAGTGGTGACCAGCTTTCGGGTCTGCGTTGCTCCAGCGGCGACCTGGTTTTGGGGCTGCGGTGCTCCAGCGACGTTCAAGCAGCGACCTGTCTTCGGGGCTGCGGTGCTCCAGTGTCGTTTCAGTGGTGACCTGGCTTCGGGGCTGCAGTGCTCCAGCGGCGACCTGGCTTCGGGGCTGCGGTGCTCCGACAGCGACCTGGCTTTTGGGGTTGCGGTGCTCCAGCGGCGACCTGGCTTTGGAGCTGCGGTGCTCGAGTGTTCCGGCATTCATGCGACGGTGGCGGCGGCAGCCCGGCTTCGGAGGCTCGGCCGCGGGCCTGGTGGACGACAGCATCGGAGTCCTGGATCTCCGCAGCGCAGAGGGAGAACAAGGAAGGACGAAGACAGAGACTCTAAGACTTGTTCCTTCTACGAAAGTGAGGAGGTGCCTGGTGAACTCACTGTGTTTATTGTGTGTTTTGTTTTTTTATTATATGCTATGACTGTAAGGTGACGAAATTTCGTTCAGACCGAAAGGTCTGAATGACAATAAAGGATACTCTAATCTAATCTACACCCCTTCAAACCCCTCCAAACCCCAGAAAACACGTCAAAACCCACCTGAACACCTCCAACCACCTCCAAACAACTCTAAAACCATGTAATCCTGTCTAAACCCGTGACCCCCCTGTAAACCCTCTTCAACCCGTATAACCCCCTCCAAATACATCTAAACGCCACCAAACACACTCGAAGCACTCCAGTCCCCTCGAAACCCCTCGAAAACCATCCAACCCCCTCTAAACCCCCATCTAAACAAATCCAAACCCCCTCAAAACCACTCGAAACCCTTCGAAACTCCACGAAAGCCATCTAAACCTCTCGAAACCACTCGAGCCCCCCTCAAAACACCTCTAAACCCCTCGAAACCCATCGAAACATCACGAAACGACTCCAAACCAATCTAAACCCATCGAAATCACTATGAACCCCTCTAAGCCATTATAATCCTCATGTAAACAGCTCTAAACCCCGCTAACACCCGTAAACGCTGTAATCCCCTGAAAACCCTGTAAACGCATCAAAATTATTGTAAACACCTGTAAACACATCTAACTCCCTCTATCCCCTGTAAGCCATGTAAACGACTGTAAATCCCTCCAAACCGCTCCAAATTACTCCAAACCCCGCCAAACCACGCCAAACCCCTCCAAACCGCTCGAATCTACTCGAAACCCCTCCAACCAACTTTAAGCCTCTCTAAACCACTCCAAATCCCTTATAACACAACCAAACACCTCCAAAGCCTTCTAATCCCCCCTAAACACCTCCAGACACCTCTCATAAACCCCTCCAAACCCCTTCAAACCCGTCCAAACCCGTCCAAACCGCTCGAAACCACTCGAAACCCCTCCAACCAACTTTAACCATATAACCATATAACAATTACAGGGGGTTTACAGCGGTTTAGAGAAGATTAGAGGGGGTTTAGAACGGTTTTGAAGGATTCAGGAAGGGTGTAGAGGGATTTATAGCGGGTGGAGAGGGGTTTGGAGTAGTTTAGAGAGGGTTGGGGTTTAGAGGGCTTTAGAGTGGTTTAGTGGGTATTTAGAGGGGTTAGATGGGTTTAGACGGGGCTTAGAGGGGTTCCGATGGTTTTAGAGGGTATTTATAGGGGTTAGAGCGTTTTACAGTTGTTTAGAAGGGGTTGAGGGGTTTGGAAGGGTTTAGAGTGGTTCAGAAGTGTTTATCGGAGATTTATATGCGCTTAGCTGTTTTTAGATTTGATTTGGGGAGGTTTAGAGGGGTTTGTATTGGGTATAGTGGGATTAGATGGAGTTACGAAGGGTTATAGTGGCGTATTGAGGGACTTAGAGGGGGTTTAACCAGATAACCATATAACATATAACCATATAACAATTACAGCACGGAAACAGGCCCTCTCGTCCCTAGACAACATCCACTGCTTTACCCTCATCAATTTCCCTAGTTACCGCTTCAAAAAATTCAAGAAAGTTTGTCAAACATGACCTTCCAGGCACAAATCCATGTTGACTGTTCCTGATCAGACCCTGTTTATCCAGATGCTTATATATATTATCTCCATATAACCATATAACCATATAACAATTACAGCACGGAGACAGGCCCTCTCGGCCCTTCCAGTCCGTGCCGACCATTTGTTTTCCCCTAGTCCCATCTACCTGCACTCAGACCATACCCCTCCATTCCCTTCACGTCCATATACCTATCCACTTTACTTTTAAATGTTAAAATCGATCCTGCCTCCACCACCTCTGCTGGAAGCTCATTCCACACAGCCACCACCCTCTGAGTAAAGAAGTTCCCCCTTACGTTACCCCTAAACTTCTGTCCATTAATTCTCATGCCATGCCCTCTTGTTTGAATCTTCCCTAACCTCAATGGGAAAAGCTTATCCACGTCAACTCTGTCTATCCCTTTCATCATTTTAAAGACCTCAATCAAGTCACCCCTTAACCTTCTGCGCTCCAAAGAATAAAGACCTAACTTGTTCAACCTTTCTCTGTAACATAGTTGCTGGAACCCTGGCAACATTCTAGTAAATCTCCTCTGTACTATCTCTATTTTGTTGACATCCTTCCTATAACTAGGCGACCAAAATTGTACACCATACTCCAGAATTGGTCTTACCAATGCCTTGTACAATTTTAACATTACTTCCCTACTCCTATATTCAATGCTCTGATTTATAAAGGCCAGCACACCAAAGGCTTTCTTTACCACCCTATCTACATGCGATTCCACCTTCAGGGAACTATGCACAGTTATTCCTAGATCCCTCTGTTCCACAGCATTCCTCAATTCCCTACCATTTACCATGTACGTCCTATTTTGATTTGTCCTGCCAAGATGTAGCACTTCACACTTATCAGCATTAAACTCCATCTGCCATCTTTCAGCCCACTTTTCCAAATGGCCCAAATCTCTCTGTAGACTTTGAGAATCTACTTCATTATCTACAATACCACCTATCTTAGTATCATCTGCATACTTACTTATCCAATTTTCCACCCCATCATCCAGATCATTGATGTACATGACAAACAACAGTGGACCCAACACAGATCCCTGAGGCACCCCACTGGTCACCGGCTTCCAACCTGACAAACAGCCATCCACCATTACTCTCTGACATCTCCCATTCAGCCACTGTTGAATCCATCTTGCTACTCCGCCATTAACACGCAAAGATTGAACCTTCTGAACCAACCTTCCATGGGGAACCTTGTCAAAGGCCGTACTGAAATCCATATAGACAACATCCACTGCTTTACCCTCATCAATTTCCATAGTTACCGCTTCAAAAAATTCAAGAAGGTTTGTCAAACATGACCTTCCAGGCACAAATCCATGTTGACTGTTCCTGATCAGACCCTGTTTATCCAGATGCTTATATATATTATCTCTAAGTATCCTTTCCATTAATTTGCCCACCACTGACTTCAAACTAGTAGGTCTATAATTGCTAGGTTTATTCTTTGAACCCTTTTTAAACAATGGAACAACATGCGCAGTACGCCAATCCTCCGGCACTATTCCCGTTTCTAATGACATTTGAAATATTTCTGTCATAGCTCCTGCTATTTCTACACTAACTTCCCTCAATGTCCTAGGAAATATCCTGTCAGGACCTGGAGACTTATCCACTTTTATATTTTTCAAAAGTGTCAGTACTTCCTCCTCTTTGAATCTCATAGTTTCCATAGCTACTCTACTCTTCCCCCTTAACTCACCGAGTTCAATATCCTTCTCCTTGGTGAATACCGAAGAAAAGAAATTGTTCAATATCTCCCCCATCTCTTTTGGCTCTGCAGATAGCTGTCCATTCTGGTTCTCTAATGGTCCAATGTATCCCTCGTTATCCTTTTGCTATTAATATAGCTGTAGAAACCCTTTGGGTTTACTTTCACCTTTCTTGCCAAAGCAAGCTCATATTTTCTTTTAGCCTTCCTAATTTCTTTCTTAAGATTATTTTTACATTCTTTATACTCCTCTAGCACCTCATTTACTCCATGCCTCCTATAATTATTGTAGATATCTCTCTTTTTTCGAAACAAGTGTCCAATTTCCCTTGAAAACTGGACAAAAAAAAATTTCCCTGTGTGGAATGAGCTTCCGGCAGAGGTGGTGGAGGCAGGATCGATTTTAACATTTAAAAGTAAAGTGGATAGGTATATGGACGTGAAGGGAATGGAGGAGTATGGTCTGAGTGCAGGTAGATGGGACTAGGGGAAAACAAATGGTCGGCACGGACTGGAAGGGCCGAGAGGGCCTGTCTCCATGCTGTAATTGTTATATGGTTATATGGTTTATTAAAACCATGGCTCTTTCCAATTTTTACTATTTCCTTTCAACCTAACAGGGACATAAATATTCTGTACTCTTACAATTTCCCCTTTAAATGTCCTCCATTTCCTTCTACATCCTTCCCATGAAACAAAGTGTCCCAATTCACTCCTTTAAAATCCTTACGCATTCCCTCAAAGTTAGCCTTTCTCCAATCAGAAATCTCTACCCTAGGTCCAGTTCTGACTCTCTCCATAATTATATTGAAATTAATGGTATTGTGATCACTGGTCCCGAAGTGCTCACCAACGCATACCTCCGTCACCTGACCTGCCTCATTTCCTAACAGGAGGTCCAGCACTGCCCCTTCTCTGGTCGATATGTACTGCTGCAAAAAACTATCCTGCACACATTTTACAAACTCCAAACCATCCAGCCCATTTACAGAATGTGTTTCCCAGTCTATTTTTGGAAAATTGAAATCTCCCACAATCACTACCTTGTGCTTACTACTAATATCTGCTATCTCCTTACATATTTGCTCTTCGAATTCACGCTCCCCATTTGGCGGTCTATAATACACCCCTAAAAGTGTTGCTACACCGTTCCCACTTCTCAGTTCCACCCAAATAGCCTCCCTAGACGAGCCCTCTAATCTATCCTGCCAAAGCACTGCTGTAATATCTTCTCTGACAAGCAATGCAACAGCTCCCCCTCTGGTCCCTCCAATTCCATCACACCTGAAGCAACGAAATCCTGGAACATTTAGTTTCCAATCACAGCCAATCACAGCCCTCCTGCAACCATGTTTCACTGATTGCCACAACATCATATTTCCAGGTGTCAATCCAGGCTCTAAGTTCGTCCACCTTACTTACAATGCTCCTAGCATTAAAACATACACATTTTAGAAACCCACCATCCCTTATTCTCGGTCTATTATCTTTTTCATCTTTCTCGCCTACATTTTAGATCCGAGTGCTTCCCTTCTCTGCCTCTTGCCCCACACCCTGACTCCGAGCCCCCTCTACCAGAGTCCCTCCCCCCAGCCTTTCTAGTTTAAAGTCTCCCCAGTAGCCTTTGCAAACCTCTCTAAACCACTCTAAATCCCTCAAAACACAACCAAACAACTACAAAGCCTTCTAATCCCCCCTAAACACCTCCAGACACCTCCACACCCCTCCAAACCGCTCTAAACCCCACCACACCCTTCCAGACACTCCAATCCCCGCTAAATACCTCTAAACCATTTCAAACACCTGGAAACCCCTCGAAAGGCCTCAAAACCTCTAAACCACCGTAAACGCCTGTAATCCACTTTCAACCTTGTAAACGCCTCTAAACCCCTGTAAACCCCTGTAAACCTCTCTATCCCTATACGGCCTTCTAGAACCTGTAATCATCTCTAAACCCATCTAAACCCCTGTGAACCACAGTATAGCCCTCCACATCCCTAAAGTCCTCTAAATACTTCTAAACCCATCTAAAAGACCGCCTAAACCCCCCATGAGCCCTCTAAAACACGTTCTAAGTCCCCCGATAAACGTATCTTAAAGATTCTAAACCCCGATAAACCATCTAAACCAATCTAACCTCTTCTAAACCGCTTCTAAACACCTCTCACTCAAAACCCCCTCTAATCCCCCTTTAAAACCCCTTCAACCCATCTAACTCCCTCTAAACTCCCCTGGAAACCCGTCTAACCCCCTCTAAACAATCTCTAAACCCCCTTAAACCCGTCTAAACCACCTCTACATCCCTGCAAACCCCTGTCAACATCCTGTCAACTGCGCCAAACCCGCTCTAACCCCTCCAAACCCCTTGAAACCAATCGAACTCCCCTTCAATCCCCACTCTAAACCACTCTAAACCCCTCGAAACCCCTCCAATCCCATCTAAACCTTTCTAAATACCTCTTAACCCATGTAAACGCATGTAGTCTCCTGTAAACCCATGCAAACAAATCCAAACCCCCTCTAAACCCCGCGAAACCACTGCATACCCCTCTAAACCCCCTATAAACCCTTCTGGACACATGTAAACCCCTGTAAACTCCCTCTAAAACTCATCTAAACCCATCTAACCATTTCTAAACCCCTCTACACATCGCTAAACACCCGAAAACACCTTCGAAACTCCCTCTAAACCCATCTAAACGACCGTCTAAACCCCTGGAAACTAATCTCTAATTATCTCTAAACAAACCCCTCAAGACCCATCTGAACCCCTCTAGACTCCTTCTAAAGCCCTATAACCCCTTCTAACTCCACCTAATCCCCCATAAAGCACGCTAGATGAACTTTAGGCCCACTACATCTCCCCAAACATCTCTATACCCCTCTAATCCCCTCTAAACCACTTCTACCCCCCTCTAAGCTCCCTCTAAATCCCTCTACCCCTCTACAGCTGCACTCGGCCATCAGCAAGCAGCAGGATGCTCACCCCGACGGCGCCTTCATTGTTGCAGGGGACTTTAACCATGTGGACCTACGAGCTTCACTCCGCAAATTCCACCAGCATGTGCAGTGACCTTCCAAAGGCTCAAACACACTGGATAAAGTGTACACCAACATCGAAGACGCAGACAGAGCCCTTCCCTGCCCATCCCTGGGACAATCCGATCACCTCTCACTGTCTCTACTGCCTGCATACACAGCCCTCATCCGCAAGACCAAACCTGCAATAAAGACAGTCAAAATATGGCCCGAGGACGCCACCCTACAACTCCAGGACTGCTTTGATCGCACCGACTGGGACCTGTTTGCACAACAGGCTACCAGTGACACAGAGGTAGACTTGGAGGAATACACATCCACTGTGCTCTCCTACATCAACTGCTGTGTGGGTTTGTCACAGTGGTCAAGGAATTAAAGATGTTCCCAAACCGCAACAGTGGATGAACAAGGAGGTTCTGAATCTGCTAAGGGCATGCACCATTGCCCTTAAATCCAGGGACACTTCCGCCTACAGTGCTGCCAGGTCAAACCTGAACAAAGGCATAAAAAAAGGCCAAAGACATCCACAGGCAAAGGGTGGAAGACCACTTCAACACCGCGGACACCAGCAGCATGTGGCAGGGTGTCAGTGACATCACTGACTACAATAGCAGCCCCGTCCTCCCCACAGAGATAGCACACTGGCCAATGAATTAAACACCTTCTTCGCCCGGTTCGACACTTGCAAAAACCACCAGGAGGGGAACAAACCCGGCTAGGGTGGAGGGACAGGCCTTAACACTGGGCACTCAGGAAGTACAGTGCGCTCTGCGTAGGATCAATCCACGCAAGGCTGCAGGCCGGATGTAGTCCCGGGATAGGGTAAGAAAGGACTGTGCTTTACAGCTGGCGGAGGTATTTACGAGGATCTTCAACCTGTCTCTATCTCTGGCAACGGTCCCCAAGTGCCTGAAGACAGCTACCACAGTGCCGGTGCCGAAGAAGTCTAAAGTCGCCAACCTTGATGACTACCGCCCGGTTGCCTTAAACTCCAATATCAATTAAGTGCTTTGACAGGCTGGTCCTCTACCACATCAAATCCAGCACCCTGCATCATTCGACTCTCATCAATTTGCATACAGGGCAATTACATCCACAGAGGATGCCATCTCTGTAGCTCCTCACACTGTCCTGACCCACCTGAAAAGACAGGCCACCTTCGTGAGGATGCTCTTCATTGACTATAGCTCTGCCTTCAATATGGTCATCCCCGCTAAGCTCACCACCAAAGTCCACCAGCTAGGCCTCAACTCACTGATATGCGATTGGATCCTGAACTTTCTGGTGGAGCGACCACAGGCAGTGAGACTGGGGCCGCACTTGTCCTCCATTATCACCCTGAGCACCGGCACACCACAGGGCTGTGTACTGAGCCCCATGCTCTACTCCCTCTTCACCCACGACTGTGTCCCTGCAAAACCATTGTCAATTTTGCAGACGACACAACGGTGATCGGGCTGATCACCAACAGGTGATGAAACAAACTATAGAGCGGTAGTGCAGAACCTAGCGGACTGGTGCTCACGGAACTACTTGTCGCTAAATACCTCCAAGGCCAAGGAGCTGGTTATCGGTTTCAGGAGGTCACTGAATGGGGAATACGCCACAATCTCCATCTACGGAGACAGTGTGGGGAGAGTGTCCAGCTTCAAGTTTCTGAGCACTTACAACTCAAAGGACCTCACAAGGGCCACCAACACCGCTGCGCTGGTCAAAAAGGCACAGCAACGACTGGTCTTCCTAACAACATTGAAACGGACTAGTCTGCCCCAACAGCTGCTGACGACCTTCTCCGCTGCAACACAGAGAGCATACTAACGTATGGCATCTCTGTGTGGTATCTCAGCTGCACGGAGGCGGAGAGGAGAGCTCTTCAGCGTGTTGTCCACAGAGTGCAACAGATTATTGGGACACCACTACCAGCCTTCGAGGGCATCTACCACACACGATGCCTCGGAAGGCCGTCAGCATACATAAAGACTCCTCTCACCTTTCGACTATTCGAAGTACTCCTTTCCGGCAGACGGTACAAGGCCTTCTACGCCTGCACCACCAGACTCAGGAACAGCTTCGTTCCCAGAACTATAGCGGCTCTGAACCGGCCCTGCTGAGTGCCCCCCCCCCCCCCCCCCACCCCCATGGACTGTCGCCCCGGCCTCGCACTTTAGTCTGTGTTGATTTTACTGGTCTAAATGTTCGTTTTTTTTACAAATCTGTTCTCAGGGTATTTAAACCTAAATGTTATTTGTCGATTAAGTTAAGACATCGGTTGGAAGTTGCAAACCAAATCTCGTTGCACTTATGTGAAATGACAATAAAAATATTAATTATTATTATTTTTATTATTATTATTATTATTATTATTATTATTAATTATTATTATTATTATTATTATTAATTATTATTATCATTATTAAACCCCGCTAAAGGCCTCCAACACCCCCAGACCCCTCCACACCCCTCTACAGCCCTCCAAACCGCTCCGAACCCCTCTAATCCCCACTAAACACCTGTACACGCCTTCAACCTCGCCACTAAACACCTGTAAACCCTATCTAAACCCTTCTAAAATTCTAAGCCACTCTACACTCTCATCTAAACCCCCTCTAAACCCCCTCCAACCGCGCCAAACCCCTCTAAACCGCTTAATAAACCATCCAAACCCCATCTAAACCACTGTAAACCCCTCCAACCCCTCCAAACCCCTCCAAAACCACTCCAAAATACTCCAACCCACCAACAAGCTCCTCCGAACCCCTCCAATCCCATCTAAACCCCTCTAAACCCCTAATAACCCCTCCAACCACTCTAACTCCCTCCAACCCAAGCCAGACCCCTCCAAACCCCTCCAAACGCTTCTAAAGCCCTACAAACCCTCCAATCCCCTCTAAACCCCTTTAAAAACCCCCCAAACACCTCTAAACCCTTCATAGCCCCCTCTGAACTTCGGTAGACGCCTGTAAACCCGTCTAAACCCACTGTAAACGCCTATAAACACATGTACATCCTTGTAAACCCCTCAAACCCCCTCTAAACCTCTCTAAACCACTGTATACCTCTCTAAATCACTGTAAACCCCCCTGTAATCCCCTATGAACCCATGTACACCCATTCTAAACCCCTCAAAACGCCTCTAACCCCTTCTAAACCCCTCCAACATCTCTCAACACTCTGAAGCCCTCTAAACCCTCTAAACCCCCTCTAAACCCCCTCAAGCCTCCTTACCCTCTAAACCCACTCTGAAGCACTCTAACCCCCTCTAAACCACCCTAACCACTCTCTAAAACACTTTAACCCTCTCTAAACCCTTCTAAATTCATCTAACCCCTCTAAGCCACCCATGTAAACCACTTCAAAACCGTCTAAACCCCTCTACACACCTCTAAACTCATGCAGACCCCTGTAATTCATTCAACGCCCCATGTAATCTCCTGTAAACCCCTCTAAACCTCTATAAATCACTGCGTAGGATTTAACGGACTTGGACTTTATTTCGCCTTCCACCACAGTGAGGAATATGTATGAGTCACTGTGATGGATGTTTAATTTAAAATGTGTTTTTGAGCCTGCTGCTATTCTAAATTGTATTTCTCGAAATCCCTCTAAATCCCTCGAAACACCTCGAAACACCTCGAAACCCCTTGAAACCCTTCGAAAACCTAAACCCATTGAAATACCTGGAAACCAGTCGAAGCCCCTCAAAACACATCGAACCCCCCCGAAACCCATCGAAACACCACGAAAACGCCTCTAAACCACTCTAAACCCATCTAAACCACCAATGAACCCCTCTAAACCCATCTAAACCCCTCTAAACCCATCTAAACCCCCGGAAACGCCTGTAATCCCCCTTTAAACACTGTAAAGGCCTCTAAATCCCTGTATACCTCTGTAGACTCATATAAATCCCTCTAAACCCCTCTAAAACCCATAATCATCTCTAAACCCCTGCTAACCCCTCTAAACCCCCACTAATTTCCTCTAAACCCCCTCCATAACCTAAACCCCTCTAAACACCCGACAACCCTCTACGCCCCCTCTAAACACTTCTAGACACATCTAGACCCATCTAGATCCCGCTACACCCTTCTAATCCCCTCTAAACCCATCTACCCCCCTCTAAACCTTCAATAAACCCTCTTAAACCCGTCTAAACCCCTCTAAAACCGCCTGTAATCAGCTATAAGCCCCCTCTAAACCTAATATTACACCTCTAAACCCGCCTATAAACCATTCTCTATACCCCATCTAGCGCCCACTAAATCCCCCCGTAACACCTCCAAATCCCCTCTAACCACTCTAGGAACATCTAAACCCCTCTAAACCTCATTAAATTCTTCTAAAACCCCGTCTAAACACGTCTAGACGCCGTAAACCAATCAAAATCACTCTAAACCACTCGAGACCCCTCTACTCCCCTTTCAACCCGTATAAACCCCTCTAAACCCCCAGTAAACCCCTCTCAACCGCCTCTAAACCCACATCCCTTGCAACCCCTGAAGAAACCTCTAAACCATTTTAGACCCCTCTAAATCCCGAAAATGCCTCTAAACCACTGGAAACCACTCTAAAAACCCCTCTAAACATCTGTAATTCGCTCTACCCCCCTGTAACCCCATCTAAACCGCTCCAAACCACTGTGTAACCCTTATAAACCACTACAAACCATTCTAAACGCCTGTAACCCTATCTGAACCCCCTCTAAACCCCTCTAAGCAACTGTACACCCTTCTAAACTCACTAAAACCCCTCTAAACGCCTTTAAACCACTTCAAAACCCTGTAACCCCTGTAAACCTCTCTATACACATCTAAACACCTCTACATCCATCCAAAACCGTCTTAACCCCTCTAAACCTCTCTAACCCCCTCCAAACCTCTCCAAAACCCTCTAAATCTGCAACGGAAAAAGCGGGCCTAGTACGAACCTTGCGATCCTGATGCAAATAGTGCGAGCCCGGTTGCGAAATGTGCGATCCTGATGCGAAAAAGCGAGCCTGGTGCAAAAAGTGCGAGCCTGCTACGAAGAGAGGGAGCCGGTGCGAAAAACTGTGAGCCTTGTAGGAAGATTGCGAAACTGGTGCGAAAAGTTCGAACCCCCTGCGAAAAGAGCGAGTCTGGTGCGAAAAATTGCAATTCAGGTGCGAAAATCAGCGAGCCTGGCGCAAACATTGCGCGCTTGGTGCGAAAGGTATGAGCCTGCTGCTTGAATGTGCGAGCTGGATGGAAAAGTGCGAAGCTGCTTACGAAAGCTGCGAACCTCGTCCACAGCTACGAGCCGGGTGCACAAGCTGCCAGCCTGGAAGGACAAGAGCGAGCCTTAGTAAACGAGGAATTAAGGGAGGGCAAGATAAATGGGGAATTAGGGAGAACAGCATTATATGGTGAATTAGGGGGTGGACACCAGTTAAATGGGGATTTAGGGAATGGTACCAGTAAATGGGAAATTAGGGGAGGGCGCCAGTAAACATTGGCGTAGCGGTAGATTAAACAAATCTAAGCCTCAGTAACCCCTCCCAACCCCTGTAAACGCCTCTAAACATTTATAAACACATCCGAACCCATCCCACCCACTCTAAACCGCTACAAATCCCTCCCAAATTTGCTCCAAATCCCCTCCAAACACCTCTAATTTCCCCCTTTCAAACCCATCCAACCCCCTCGAAACACCGCTAAACCAATTCAAAACCTCCAATCACCTGATACCCCAAAAAAAAACCCGTCTAAGCCATCCAAACCCCTCGAAACACTTCTAGAACCCATTGTAGAACCCCATGTAAACCCCCTCTAAACCCCTCTAAACCCATCTGTAAATCGCTCTAAAACATGTAAATCCCTGTAAACCACCTCTAGATACCCCCTAAAACCCAAACCCTCTCTTACTCACAATCTAAACACCTCCACACCCTCTAAACCCCCTCTAAAACACACCAAGCCCACCCAAAAGCCCTCTAACCCCCATCTTGCATACACCTAGAATTAGGAATGGCACTAATAAATGGGGAAATTAGGGGAGCGCAGCATTAAACGGTGAATTAGGGGAGGACACCAGTAAATGGTGGTGGCTGTGTGGAATCAGCTTCAAGCAGAAGTGGTGGAGGCAGGATCGGATTTTAAACATTAAGAGTAAAGTTGGATAGGATATGGACGTGAAGGGAATGGAGAGGGGTATGGTCTGAGTGCAGGCAGATGGGACTAGGGGAAACACAATGGTCGGCCACGGACTGGAAGGGCCGAGAGGGCCTGTTTCCGCTGTGTAACCATATATGGTTATATGGTTATTATGGTTATATTGGATTTAGGAAATAGCACCAGTAAATGTGGATTTAGGGAATGAAACAGTAAATGGGAAAGTAGTGGACGGCGCCAGTAATACAATGTGACAGCGGAAGAGTAAACAACTCTAAGCCCCAGTAACCACCCAAACCCCTACAAACCTCTCCAAACCCCTCCACCCCCCCCCCCCCCCCCCCCAAATCCCCACCAAATCCCTCTCTAACCCTTCAAACCCCTCCAAATTCCTCTAAATCACTCCAAACCGCTCTAAACCCCACAAACATTCCAAACCCTCTAAGCCTCTGGAAACCCTCGAAAACCCCACCCCTCCAAAATCCTCTAAAACCTGCAACGGAAAGAGATAGCCTGATACGAAAAGTACAAGCCTGTTTGCGAAATGTGGGCGTCCCTGGTGCGAAAACTACGAGCCTTTTCGAATATTTCGAGACTCGTGCGAAAAGTGATGCTTGATTCAGTCCCTCGGCTGGCTAGAGCAAGACAGGGAGACACGGAAACTGAATGTGTGGCTGTGGAACTTGTGTCGGGGGCAGGGATTTAGATTCTTAGAGTCACTGGGATCTTGTGTTGAGTAAGGGGAATCTGTTTTTTGGAAGTAAGGGCGTACAAAAGGGTCGGATTGCATCTTAACAGGTGGGGGGCAAGCATTCTGGCAGGTAGGTTTGCCCACTAGACTCCACGGGTGGTTTTAAAATGACAACGGTGGTGGGCTGTAAAAGGGATAGTCCGAGGACAGAGTTTAAAGGAAAGAGAGTAAATGGATGGTGAATGAGCGCAGAATTAACGGGAAAGGAAGCTCACAAAGTGATAGGAGAGTTTACGCCAAGTGTAATAAGGATCGATGTGAAAGGTGAGAGGCATTTAAAAGGAATTAAAATTATTGTATATGAATGCGCGAAGTATAAGAAGTAAAGTAGATGAGCTTGAGACTCAGTTAGAGGTTGGTAGATATGCCATTGTGGGGATTGCTGAGACGTGGCTGCAGGAGGATCAGGCCTGGGAACGTAATATTCAAGGTTATACATCATATACAAATGACGGAAAAGGTGTGCACGAGGATGGGGGTAGCTCTGCTGGTGCAGGGATGGAATTTAGTCCCTTGCGAGGGAAGCATAGACTGACGAGGTAGAGTCACTAAGGATTTAGTTGAGAAATTAAAGCAATTGGGTGTTATCGACAAACCCCCAAAATATTAGCCAGGATGTAGGGTGTAGGAATTAAAACTGGCATGTTACAAAGGGAATGCCACTATGGTGATGGGGGATTTCAATATGCAGTTAACTGGGGAAAATCACGGGTGGTGCAGGGGACCAAAGAAAGAGAGTGTGTAGAATGCCTCCGAGATGGATTCTTAGAGCTTGTGTTGGAGCCGACCAGAGAAAAGGCAATACTTGGATTTAGTGTTGTCCAATGAACCAGGACATGACAAGAGGAACTCGAGGTCAGGGACCGCTTGGGGTAGTGATTCATAGTATGATTCCGTTTTAATCTGCAATTTGAGAAGGAGAATGTTACTTCGGAAGTGTCAGAGTGATGCAGTTGAACAAAGGGCGCTATGGAAGGGCGTGAGAGGGGAGCTGGCCGAGGTAGACTGGAAAGGGGATGTTAGCAGGAATGACGGTGGAATACAGCAATCGCAGGAATTTCTGGGCACAATCCCGGGAGACGCAGGATCATTTCATTCCATAAAGGAAGAAATAAAATGATTCTAAGGCGTGTAGGAGGCGCGCGTGGCTGACAAGAGAAGTTAGGAATAGAATAAAACAAAAAAGAAAATGATGTATAAAAACAGACAAAGATTAGCCGGAAGCCCAGATGATTGGGAAAATATTCATAAGAACAACAGAAGAAAACAAAACGGGCAATAAGGGCTGAAATATGAAGTACGAAGGAAGCTGAGCCAGGAATTCAAGAAGGACAGTAAAAGCTTATTTTAATATATTAAGGGAAAAAGAGTAGCAAAGTCAAATGTGGGTCCCTTGAAGGCCGACATGGGTGAAATTATTTGTGGCAGCGTGGACATGGCAGAAATAGTTCAATAGGTAATTTCGGAACTGTCTTCACTAAGGAAGACAAACCACAATCTTCCAGATGAACTGGAGGACAGAGGATCTAACGGTGCGGGGTAGCGGAACTGAAATACATTTCGTTTAGGCGAGGAAATAGTATTGGGTAGGCTAATGGGACTGAAGGATGATACATCCCCTGGGCCCGATGGTCTGCATCGCAGGATCCTCAGGGAAGTGGCTATAGAATAGTGGATGCATTGGTGATCATTTTCCAATGTTCAAAACACTTCAGCATTAATTCCTGGTCGATTTGCTGGACAGCTAATATTATCAAGAAAGGAGCGAGAGAGAAAACGAGGAAGGAATTACAAAACAGTTCGCTCTGACTTCGGTGGGGAAAATATGCTAATGTCATTTATTAAAGAGGGAATAATGGAGCATTTGGATAGCAGTAAAAGGATTTCTGCAAGTCAAACATGCATTTATCAAAGGGAAAGCATGCGTGATTCATCTTCTGGAATTATTAAAGGAGTGCGTGAATGTAAAATGGGATGAAGGAGTGCCAGTGGATGTAGCGTATCTAGACTTACAGATAAACACTTTGATAAGGTAGCGCATGGGAGACTGGTGACTACATTAGAGCATGGTATTGGGGGTGGGGTGTTGACATGGATAGAACATTGGTTAGCAGATCGGAAGCAAAGAGTAGGAGATTGTGTCATTTTTGAATGACAGGCAGTGGCGGTGGAGTGCCGCAATGCTCGCGTGTTGGGGCTGCAAATGTTTACCATATACAGAGGCATGCAAAAGTTTTCATACCCCGTAAACTTTTCCACATTTTGACACGGTAGAA
This sequence comes from Okamejei kenojei, assembly GCA_035221665.1. Classification (NCBI taxonomy): domain Eukaryota; kingdom Metazoa; phylum Chordata; class Chondrichthyes; order Rajiformes; family Rajidae; genus Okamejei; species Okamejei kenojei. The sequence goes on along the minus strand of JAVHYY010000612.1, from coordinate 30,746 downwards.
CCACAAACGTAAATGTATTTTTTTTGGGATTTTATTTGATATACCAAACACAAAGTGGTGCATAATTGTGAAGTGGAAGGTAAATGATACATGGTTTTCCAAATGTTATACAAATACAAACTGAAAAGTGTGCGTGCAAAAGTATTCTGCCTCCCTGAGTCAATACTTTGTAGAACCACCTTTCGCTGCAATTGCAGCTGCAAAAGTCTTTTGGGTTATGTCTCTACCAGCTTTGCACATCTAGATACGGAAATATTTGCCCATTCTTTTTGCAAAATAGCTCAAGCTCAGTCAGATTGGATGGAGATTTGATACCGACGATATGGGGGAAATGAAATAGGTCTATCTATAATTAAAGACACTTGAGAAGAACGTTTACAAACGTATACACCGATGCTCATTAAACGCCAGACATATTTTGGTACAATTTAAAGTCGTTTACATAGATTAAACTACGCTAAAACGACTTAAATTAAATATAATTTCAAACATTTCTTCTATTGCGATAAATGTCAGAATTTAGAAGCTAACTTAACGCATAGTTTTGGGAACATGCATAAAACTTAATAGTTATTGGGCTGATATTTTTGAAATCGTTTCTGAAGATATTAAAAGTAAATTGGATCCCTGATCTAATGCTAATAATTACTTTAGTTCCTGACTCAAGCTTAACAGTTAACAGTAGGTCAAAGACATTTTATTGATTACGGTTTGATATTGGAAAACAAATAATATTAAAATTCTGGTAGGGAACATTATCACCCCACAATCAAAATGTGGAGGAAAATGTCGGGAGACGTTGGATTTGGAGATAACAGGTTTGTCCTAATGGACATATATGAACTTTTTGAACAAATATTGTCTCCATTCTTTGATTATTTAATGGGTTAGCTGAGCTCAGCATCGTAACTCAATAAGTACGCTGGTGTGAGATTAGATGAAAAGATGTATTCTGGAATCTGTATACACGTTTCTATAGATATTGTTATGTGAAACTGTTCCATTCATTGTTAAGATGTATCCCTTATTTTACTTCGGAGTCACGTGAGTGACTACGTGAAGACCCCGCCTCACGCTGGCAACGGCATGACGTCAACGCTGACGGCGCGAGGAGGAGCTGCAGTAAGGAGCAGCTCCTCGGCAGCGGTCGGAACGGCCCGCAGGTAAGTGAAGTTACACCGGGGCGTTTTTAGGTTACGCTGGGTGGCTCCAGCAAAACGAAACTAAAAAGAAAATTTAGAGCCACGTTAACGTGCTGATTGAGCACTGATTTTTAAAGAAAAATGGAAAAATCGGGAAAAAATTTTCGCGGGTAAAAGATATTCCCGGGGTGAAAGTTAAAAATACGGGACGCGAAGTTAGTGCGGACCCGGTTCCGATACCGTTGGCCGTGATGTACCCAGATAGTGAGTTTCCAGATTCTCCAGAAATAATAACCACGGAGGAAAATGTTCCTAAAAAATGCAAAAAGAAATCTGAGGCCGTGGTTTCTGATGACTATGATATTGAAAGACCTCCAGACAATAAAACTATGTGGCTAAAAATGGAGCATATGGAGGAAAGTTCTCCAAACAATAAGAGACAAGGGTCAGAGTACCCAGATGAATCCCAAATAAATCCCTGAGGGGTTTGAATATGATGAATATGGCTGTGGGCCAAGTTGGGAATATGATACTCCGACCAGGCTTTTGGGCTGGAAGAAGTCTCATGGGATGATATCCCAATTGATTTAGGGCTGCAGAAGGCAGACCCTGCTGGGTGGCTATATGGCTTTTGAAAGCACACCACAAAGTAAAAAGGAAAAGGCCTAATGTGCCTGGGAAAGCACAAGAATTTGCTATACCTGAAGGAAGTGGTGAGGCTATGGAAGAAATCCTAGCTGCAAACATAAATTATATGGTATCTCACCAACTTCACAATTCTGTGATGAATGAAACATCAGAATTATATAAAGCTCCAAGAAATTGTGCCTCATTGGAAGTACCTACGGTGAATCCGAGGATATGGACGTCTATGACTCCAAGTATGAGAGCCCTAGAAGTGAAGTTTCAAAAGGTGCTCAAATTAATTTTCTGCGCCATTACGGGCCTATGGCAGGCAAATGGAGAATCTGGAAACGGAAAAAGATTCAAAAGGATATTTTGGGCTTATTATGTAATTCATTCTATGAAATAATTGCATGAGGAAAAAACGGCGATTCGGCCCATATTTCCACCCTAGATTTGCAAGCCTGTGTCAAGAAAGTGGAGTTCAAGCTCCTGGGTATTTGTTTGGAGAAAATTTGCCGAAACAGCTGAAAGAGTTGAATGACGAAGCTAAATATTTTAGCAATGTTATTAAACCTTTTGTTTTTGGACAAAGAAGGGGTTTTCGACCCGAAGGGGTTTCGATTTCCGGTTATAGAAGCAGAGTTTGTAACGAAAAATACTATCGTGCTGTGCAGGCAAGTGCTTCCCTGTTTCGGGGAAGAAGGAGACCACATGCTCATACGGAGAGGTATTAAAGACTTATATACTTAAACAAAACTGTGGATGACCCTCCAGTTGGAGGGAGATTGCAAAAATTTTATAATGCCTGGCTTAACATTACTTCTGATCGATATGTATTACAAGCAGTTTCAGGAGCCATTATTATTTTTAAAGAAGGGGTTAATCCTCCTGTACAGAAATAGACCTGCTTATGCTTATGTGTTTCTGCAGAGGAAAGAATGGAGATTAATGTGGAAATTGACAAATTATCTGGAAAAGGCGTAATTGAAAAGACTTATGAACATAAGCATCAATTTGTCTCTAATATATTCGAAGAGATAAAAAGATGGTGGTTGCAGAATTAATTATTGGACTTAAAGATCTGAATAAGTTTGTAGAATACAAACATTTTAAGATGAAGACATTCAGTACTGCAAAATATCTTCTCTCAGCAGGGTGTTATATGGCTAAGAGTGATTTGAAGGATGCCTATTATTTCTGTAGCAATTCATCCAATGCTTCTGGAGGTATTTAAAATTTAATTGGCTGGGGCAATTATGGCAGTTTAAAGCTTTACCAAATGGGGATTGAGTTTGGATCCTAGACTCTTTGCAAAACTGTTGAAACAGTTTTAGCCCAATTAAGAGCACAGAAACACAATTGTTATGGCTTATCTGGATGATATTCTGATCATTAGTAATACTTAAAGAGTCAGCTGAGCACTCAGTTTCAGTTACTAAAGCTTTGTTTTGAAAAGCTAGGGTTTTGATTCATCCAATTAAGTCCCAACTGCAGCTAGCACAATCAATTAACTTTTGGGGTGGTTGTAATTAACTCAGTGACTATGTTAGTTACTTGCCAACAGAGAAGGCCAATGACATCTTGATGACTTGTAATTACCTCATTCACAAACCTTATCCATCCATCGAGAAGTGGCGAAAACCATTGGGAAACTGGTAGCAGCATTTCCGGCAGTGGAATTTGGTCCATTACATTATCAAAAATCTTCAAAGGGGACAAAATAAGGGCTCTAAAGAGAAGGCAGGTCACTATGACAGGCCTATGCAATTAACAAAAGAAGCCGTGTTGGAATTACAATGGTGGGTTGAAAATGTCCCACAGCTGCTAAGAATATCATGATTAAAACAACCTGAAATGGTTTTACAAACGGATGCTAGTGCTCTCGGATGGGGGGCTACAGATTCGTCCTCCAGTTGTGGAGGTAGATGGAAAGCTCAAGAAGAAGCGTTTCTTCAAGTTTATGGTATTAACTATTTGGAGTTATTGGGTGCTGTTTAATGGACTTAAAGCATATTGTTGTGTTCTAAACAAGGTCAACACATGTGTTGATGATACAGTTAGACATAAAACGGCGGTTGCATACATTAATCACATGGGGGGTGTTAGGTCAGTATATGTGATTGTCTGGCCAATGAGATATGGCAATGGTGTATTGGTCGCCAACCAAATATGGATTTCAGCAAGCTACATTCCGGGTAAGGACAATGTGGTAGCAGATGAAAGGTCCAGGATTTTTAAAGATAATACGGAATGGATGCTTAAGCCAGCAATATTTAAGAATATTGTAAACCAATTTGTGTTGCAGAAATAGATTTGTTTGCATCTAGGCTTAATCATCAGTTGCCTACTTATGTGTCTTGGGAACACGATCAGATGCAGTAGCTTGTAGATGCTTTTCATTACACTGGGGAAAGATGTTCTTTTATGCTTTTCCGCCATTTGCTTTGATTCAGAGATGCCTGAAGAGAGATAGAACAAGATTCTGCTTCTGGATTGTTGGTAGTTCCAAATTGGCCAACTCAACCTTGGTTCCCAGTAATGCTGAATATGATTAAGAACCATATATGTCGATTCCTAACTGTAGTGATATCTTGACTAATCGGTAACTAAAGAGATTACCATTGTATGCATATATGAATTTTGTTAATCTGCAGTTTTGACCAGACCATACAGGAGCTGGGATTGTCGGACCAAACTATGAAAGTTATGGTTGCATCATGGCGCAATAGCACACAAAAGCAATATATGACAATATTAAGAAATGGAAGACTTTTGCACACAGTCAAATATTTCTTAGGATACTGTAAATATTGCAAATGTTTTGGAATTCCTTGCCAATTTGCATTTTCAGCAACATTTAAGTTACAGTGCCATTAACACTGCACGCAGTGCTTTGTCGTCCTATTTAGGGCTTATGACTGATCAGAGATCAATTGGGTCGCATCCATTAATATCTAGATTCATGAAAGGAATCTTTAATATTAATCCACCCAAACCAAGATACACAGAGATTTGGGATGTGAGCATTGTACTTACGCTACTAGACAATGGACTCCAATTGAAGGTTGACATTGGAAAGATTGACATTGAAATTAGTCATGTTAATGTCACTGGTCTCAGCTCAAAGAATGCAAAATTTACAAATGTTGCATTTAGACTGTATGCATGTTGTGGACTAAGATAATGTTGTGTTCTATGTTTACGAGTTAATCAAACAAAGCAGACCAGGGAGATCTGGAAACAAAGGTAACTTTCAAGCTTATCATATTGATTCTACTTTGTGTGTGGTTAAACATTTGAACGAATATATTAAAGTTACTGACACCCTTCGAGGAAATGAAAAAGCGTTAATGGTTACGCACAAAAAAACCACACACAAAAGCTTCAGTTTCAAACTATCTCAAAATGGTTGAAACAGGTTGTTGGTTTTTAGCGGAGTAGACACTGATGTGTTCAAATCTCACTCCACCAGGGCGGCGCGGCAGCTACGTCCGCGGCAAAGGGGCGGGACGTACCTCTCGAGCATATTTTAAAAGTCGCAGGGTGGAAAAGAGAGAAATTTTTTCAAAGTTCTACAATAAACTGTTCACACTATGACAAGCTTTGGACACGCGGTGTTGGGAGCACTTATAATCACCTGCTTTGTTTACTATTATTTGCTATAATCAAGGGTGTAGTCACTTCTATCTTTTATCACGTAATCATTTTCCTCAGATATAAGGAGGGTTATTATATGGTCTTTAAACCATTAAAAAGTTAATTGTGAAATGATCTAAACATTAGTCTGGTTTCTCATGTATGTGTTTACTTAGCCGGGACTGTCGTACGGATTGATTCTACGACATAAAAAACACAGAAAGCTTTAAAATCTTCACGTAGTCACTCACGTGACTCCGAAGTAAAATAGTAAGATTAAACAAGAACTTACCAGTTCGAAGTTTGATCGTTATTTTATGAGGAGTTACGATGAGGGATTACGTGCCCTCCGCTCCCACCCTCATAAAATAAATGATCAAATGGTAGTTCTGAGTCTTTTATGAGCCTTACTATGTTACTCCGGCTTTTGGTGTTCTGTGTTTTTCATGCCGCTGCTTTGAAGTATGCCGTTGCCAGCGTGAGGCGGGGTCTTCACGTAATCCCTCATCGTAACTCCTCATAAAATAACGATCAAACTTCGAACTGGTAAGTTCTTGTTTAATCTTACTATTTTATTTGTTTTATTATATAATAAATGGTTTTTTTTAATGTGTTTATTTGTATTATGTTTTTATTTTTTATTTTTTCTTATGTAATCATTATTATTTAATCATCACTTCTTGATTATCGATTTATACTTTTACTTTTTTCCCACTCCCTTACCTTCACCCCCCAAAACAAGGTAGCATATATAAATTATCCCGTAACATCTGTACAACGATTGTGACAATTTCTATTTGAAGTACTGTTATACCTTAGATAATATGCAATGCTTCTAATAAAAATATTAAAAACAAAAAACAAAAAAGATTGGATGGAGAGCATCTGTGAACAGCAATTTTCAAGTCTTGCCAGATATTCTCAAATGGATTTAGGTCTGGCATTTGGACTGGGCCATTCTAACACAAACAATGCTTTGATCTAAACCATTCCATTGTAGCTCTGGCTAAATGTTTAGGGTCGTTGTCCTGCTGGAAAGTGAATCTCCGCTCCAATCTCAAGTCTTTTGCAAATTCTAACAGGTTTTCTTCCAAAATTGCCCCTGTATTTGGCTCCGTCCATCTTCCATCAACTATGACCAGCTTCCCTGTCCCTGCTGAAGAAAAGCATCCTCACAGCATGATGCTGCCACCACCATGTTTCACAATGGGGATGGTGTGTTCAGGGGTGATGTGCAGTGTTAGTTTTCCGCCACACGTAGCGTTTTGCATTTAGACCAAAAAACTTGAATTTTGGTCTCAATCAGACCAGAAGCACCTTCCTCCACATGATTGCTGTGTCCCCCACATGGCTTGTGGCAAACTACATACGGGACTTCTTATGGCTTTGTTTCAACAATGGCTTGCTTCTTGCCACTCTTCCATAAAGGCCGATTGGTGTAGTGCACGACTAATAGTTGTCCTGTGGACAAATTCTCCCACCTGAGCTGTGGATCTCTGCAGTTCCTCCAGTTACCATTGGCCTCTTGGGCTGCTTCTCTGATCAATGCCCTCATTGCCCGGCCTGTCAGTTTAGGTGGGGCGGCCATGTCTTGGTAGGTTTGCAGTTGTGCCATACTCTTTCCATTTTCGGATGATGGATTGAACAGTGCTCCGTCAGATGTTCAAAGATTGGGATATTTTTTAATAACCTAACCCTGCTTTAAGCATCTGCACAACTTTATCCATGACCTGTCTGGTATGTTCCTTAGGCTTCATGATGCTGTTTGTTCACTAATGTTCTCTAACACACCTCTGAGGCCTTCACAGAACAGCTGTATTTATTTTGAGATTAGATTACACACAAGTGGACTCTATTTACTATTCAGGTGGCTTCTGAAGGCAATTGGCTGCACTGCATTTTATTTAGGGGTATCAGAGTAAAGGGGGCTGAATACTTTTGCACGCTTCACTTTTCAGTATTTTATTTGTAAAAAAATGTAAACGCCATGTATCATTTTTCCTTCCACATCACAATTATGCGCCACTTTGCGTTGGTCTATCACATAAAATCCAATAAAATGCATTTACGTTTGTGGTTCTACGTGAAAAATGTGGAACAGTTCACGGGGTATGAAAACTTTTGCAAGCCACTGTGTGTTAATGATTTACAGTGGAATTAGGAGCAGCACTAGCAAGTTTACGTATGACACAAGAATGGATGGCAGTGTGAACTGTGAAGAGGATGTTAGGAGGTTGCAGGGTGACCTGAACAGGTTAGTGGATAGATTCGTGGCAGATGCAGTATAATATAGATAAATGTGAGGTTATCCACTTTGGCGGCAAAAAACAAGGAGCCAGCTTATTATGTCAATGGGGTTAGGTTACGTAAGGGGGGGAGTACAGGGAGACCTGGGCATCCTTGTACACCGGTCACTGAAAGTTGGCTTACAGGTACAGCAGGCAGTGAAGAAAGCTAATGGAATGTTAGCTTTCATAACAAGAGGATTTCAGTATAGGTGTAAAGAGGTTCTTCTGCAGTTGTATTGGCCTCTGGTGAGACCACATTTGGAGTATCGTGTCCAGTTTTCGTCTCCTAATTTGTGATTGATGCAGTGCAGCGTAGGCTCACGAGATAGATCATTGGCATGGTCGGATGTTAAGATGTATCCCTTATTTTACTTGTTTTATTATATAATAAATGTTGTATTGTTTTGTGTTTATCTGTATTATTTTTTAATTCTTATTTTTTCTTATGTAATCATTATTATTTAATCACCACTTCTTGATTATCGATTATGTAGGACAGTCATATGATGAAAGATTGAAAAGACTAGGCTTGTATTTCACTGGAGTTTAGAAGGATGAGGGGAAGTCTTATAGAAAACATATAGAATTACAAAGGACTGTACCAGCAAGATGCAAGAAAAATGTTCCCAATCTTGGGCGAGACCAGAACCAGGGGCCACATTCTTAGAATAAAGGGTAGGTCATTTATGACTGAGGTGAGAAAAAAAAAAACGTTTTCACCCAGAGAGTTGTGAATTTATGGAATTCCCTGCCATAGAGGGCAGTGGAAGCCAAGTCACTGGATGGATTTAAGAGAGAGTTCGATAGAGCTGTAGGGGCTAGTGGAGTCGAGGGATATGTGGAGAAGACAGGCACGGGTCATTAATAGGGTACGATCAGCCATGATCACAATGCATGACAGTGCTGGCTCGAAGGCCGAATGGCCTCCTCCTGCAACTACTTTATATGTTTATATGTTGAAAGTGGTAGTATATTGCTAAAACTGCGATCCTGGTGCGAAAAAAGCGAGGGTTCTGCAAAAAAGTGCGAGCTGGGTGAGAAAAGTGCGAGCCTGGATGCGAAAAGTGCGAGCCTGAATGCGAAAAGTCCGAGCCGTCTGCAAAAGATGCAAGCCTGGTCCGAAAAGTGCGAGCTGGTGCGAAAATTCTGAACCGTGTGCTAAATGTGCGAGCTTGGTAAGAGCTAAATGGGGATTTAGGGTTGGGCACTAATCAATGGGGAATTCGGGGAGCGCAGTATTAAATGGTGAATGAAGGGAGGACACCAGTAAATGGGGGATTTAGGGATGGCACCAGTAAATGGGAAATTATAGGGAGGGTGCCAGTAAACAGTTGCGCAGCGGAAGAGTAAACAACTCTGAGAACCAGTAACCCCTCCAAACCCCTCCAACCCTCTCCAAACCCCTCAAAAGCCCCTCTAAGCAACTCTGAACACCTCCAAACCCCTCCAAACCACTCTAAAAACCCTCTCAACCCCTCCCAACTCCGCAAACCTCACCAAACCCATCTAACCCCCTACAAACCACTGGAAAATCCTCCAAAACAATCCACCCCCCTGTAAATGTATTCAAACCCCTCCAAAAACTATCCAAACCCCTATAATCCTTCCAATCCGCTCTAAACCCATGGACACCCTCTAAACCCTTATAGACCCATGTAAACCCCTATAAACGCCTGTAACCCCCCTACACCACACTAAACCTCCCTAAACCCCATCTGAACCCCTCTAAACCACTCTTACCATCCTCTTAACCCCTCTAAACCCATCTAAAGCACTTTAAACGCCCTCTAGACCCACCTAAACCCCCAAACATATCTAAACCACCTCTAATCTCATCTACCACCCAAAACCCCTCGAAACCCCCTCTAAAACCCTCTGGTTCTCTAACTCCGCTAGATCCTCTTAACCCCCCCAAACCCTTTCAAACCACACCAAACCCCTCTAAACTCCTATAAACCCCTGCAAACCCCATCAAACCCCTCTACACACATCCACACCTCTATATACCCCATACAAATCCCTCTAATCCCCCTTCCAAACACCTCAAGCCCCTCCAAACCCCTCTAATCCCCCCTAAACAGCTCAAAAACCCCAAAACCCTCTAAATAATTCTAAAAACCCTCCAACCCCTCAAACCACTCTAAACCCCTCTAAAACCCCTCTAAAACACCTCTAAATCTCATCTAAACCCATCTAAAACACTCTAACCTCCTCTAACATATCGAAAACCCTCGAAACCAATCTAAACCCCCTCCAAACCCATCTAAACCCCTCTAAACCTTCTCCAAACGCCCCTGAACCACACTAAACCCCTCCAATTCACTCTACAGCCCTCCCTGCTCCTCCAAACACCTCCAAACCACGCCAAAACCCCAGTAAAACAACTCTAAACCCCTCCAAACCCCTGAAAACCCAGTTGAAGCCCTCTAAACTCATCTAACCCCCCTCTAGACCCCCTAAATTCCCCCAAACATATCTAAACCACTCTAAACCCCTCTAAACCACTCTAAACCACTCCAATCCCAACTAAACAACTCTAACCCCTCCAGCCCCCTGTAAACCGCTCTAAACTCCCTCTAAACCGCACCTAAAACGCAGCTGAATTACTCTAAACCCCCTCATCCTTCTAGATCACAAACCGCCTCTAGACCCCATAAATCCCCACAACATCTCTAATCCAATCTAAAACCATTTTAAACGACTTCTAAGCCACTCTAAACCCCCGTTATATCCGTTGAAAAATCCTGTAAACCCCTGTAAACCCCTCCATACCCACTCTGAACAACTCTAGTCCTCTAAAACCCCTCTAAACCCCCGCAAGCCCCTCCAATCCCCTCCAAATTCCTCCAAACCCTCCGATATAAATACATAGAAACATAGAAACATAGAAAATAGGTGCAGCAGGAGGGCATTCTGCCCTTCGAGCTAGCACCGCTATTCATTGTGATCATGGCTGATCGTCCCCTATCAATAACCCGTGCATGCCTCCTCCCCATATCCCCTGACACCACTAGCCCCTAAAGCTCTATCCAGTGATTTTGCCTCCACTGCCCTCTGTTGTAGGGAATTGCATACATTCACAGCTCTCTGGGTGAAAAGGTTGTTTTTCTCACCTCACTCTTAAATTACGACCCCCTTATTCCAGTCCAGTCCTTTTATAATTGTATATGTTTATATAAGAATCCCCCTCCTCCTGCTAACCTCGAGTGAATACAAGCCTATTCACTGGACTTCTAAACCCCTTCAAACCCTGCACTGACCCCCAAACCCCTGTAAACCCCACTAAACCCTCTAAACCCTCTAAACTCATCTACACCCATCTACAGCCCAACAAACCCCCTCCAACCCCTCGAAACACCAAGTCCCCTATAACCGCACATTATATGCATATATAACCATATAACCATATAACAATTACAGCACGGAAAGAGGCCCTCTCGGCCCTTCCAGTCCGTGCCGACCATTTGTTTTCCCCTAGTCCCATCTACCTGCACTCAGACCATACCCCTCCATTCCCGTCACGTCCATATACCTATCCACTTTACTCTTAAATGTTAAAATCTATCCTGCCTCCACCACATCTGCTGGAAGCTCATTCCACACAGCCACCACCCTCTGAGTAAAGAAGTTCCCCCTCACATTACCCCGAAACCTCTGTCCCTTAATTCTCATGCCTACTCGAAAGCCCTCTAAAACCCACCTAACCTCCCTCTAAATCCCTTTAAAATCATCCAAACCCCCTCTAAAACCCTCTAAACCCCTCTCAACCCACCTAAACCCCCTATAGACCCCGTAACCCCCCCCCCAAACATATCTAAACCCCTCTTAACCACTCTAAACCCGTCTAAACCCCTCCAAACCCAATTAATTAGAGAGGCCCACAGGAGCCGTTGGAAGAGAAGGAGGGGGAGTTGCGACACCCGACCGGTAAGCTTCAAAATCTATCGCGGGGCTTGTTTTCTTTCAGAGGCCCACAGGAGCCGTTGGAAGAGGAGGAGGGGGAGGAGGGACACCCGACCGGTGAGCTTCAAAATCTAGCGCGGGGCTTGTTTTCTTTCAGAGGCCCACAGGAGCCGTTGGAAGAGGAGGAGGGGGAGGAGCGACACCCGACCGGTAAGCTTCAAAATCTAACGCGGGGCTTGTTTTCTTTCAGAGGCCCACAGGAGCCGTTGGAGGAGGAGGAGGGGGAGGAGCGACACCCGACCGGTAAGCTTCAAAATCTAGCGCGGGGCTTGTTTTCATTCAGAGGCTTACCTAAATCCATAACATTCCATTTGGAGAAGTGGTTTTTATTTTAGGAAGCCGGTGATTGGTGGGAAGTGGACCAGGGTAAGCAGCTGATTGGCAGTCAGATCCCAGCAGTTTGTTGTGTACTTTGTATGGTGTTGCTGTTGTATCCTGTGTAGGGGGGGGGGGGGCAGTATGAAGGCCAGGGCAGTGTACTGTTCTGGATGTCAGACGTGTGAGGTCATGGAATCTGATAGCCCTCCAGACGTCCACATCTGCGCCAGGTGTGTTGAGATGGGGCTCCCAAAGGACTGTTAGGAACCTGGAGCAGCAGCTCGATGACCTCCGTCTCCTCAGGGAGAGTGAGGAGGTAATAGAGAGGAGCTACAGGGAGGTAGTCACTCCCAGACCACAGGAGGCAGACAAGTGGGTCATGGTTAGGAAGGGCAAGGGGCAGAGGCAGGGGCTAGAGAGTACCCCTGTGACCGTACACCTGGAAAATAGGTACTCGGGTTTGAGTACGATTGGAGGGGACAGCCTACCTGGGGGGCACCAACAACGGCCGGGCCTCCGGCACAGAGACCGTCCCTGATGCTCAGAAGGGTAGCAAAAAGAGGAGGGCAATTGTAATAGGGGACTCTATAGTTAGGGGGTCGGATAGGCGATTCTGTAGACGCAGTCGGGAGAACCGGATGGTAGTTTGCCTCCCTGGTGCCAGGGTCTCGCATGTGTCAGAACGTGTACACAAGATTCTGATAAGGGAGGGAGAGGAGCCTGATGTTGTGGTACACATAGGTACCAATGACAAAGGCAGAAAAAGTGAGGTCCTGAAGGGAGAATTTAGGGAGTTGGGGGGGAAAGTTAAGGAGAAGGACCAAAAGGGTAACGATTTCATGATTACTGCCTGTGCCGCGTGACAGTGGGAGTAGGAATGAAATGAGGTGGAGGATAAATGCGTGGCTGAGGGACTGGTGCAGTGGGCAGGGATTCAAGTTTCTTGATCACTGGGACCTCTTTTGGGGAAGGCATGATCTGTACACAAAGGACGGGTTGCACTTGAGCCCGAGGGGGACCAATATCCTGGCAGGGAAATTTGCAAAGGTACTGGGGAGACTTTAAACTAGAAAGGCTGGGGGAGACTTGGGTAGAGGGGCTAGGGTCAGGGTGTGGGGCAAGAGGCAGAGAAGGGGAAGCACTCGGATCCAAAATGTAGGCGAGAAAGATGAAAAGATAATAGACCGAGAATAAGGGATGGTGGGTTTCTAAATGTGTAATTTTAATGCTAGGATCATTGTAAGTAAGGTGGACGAACATAGAGCCTGGATTGACACCTGGAAATATGATGTTGTGGCAATCATTGAAACATGGTTGCAGGAGGGCTGTGATTGGAAACTAAATATTCCAGGATTTCGTTGCTTCTGGTGTGATAGAATTGGAGGAACCAGAGGGGGAGGTGTTGCATTGCTTGTCTGAGAAGATATTACAGCAGTGCTTTGGCAGGATAGATTAGAAGGCTCGTCTAGGGAGGCTATTTGGGTGGAACAGAGAAGTGGGAACGGTGTAGCAACACTTTTAGGGGTGTATTATAGACCGCCAAATGGGGAGCGTGAATTGGAAGAGCAAATATGTAAGGAGATAGCAGATATTAGTAGTAAGCACAAGGTAGTGATTGTGGGAGATTTCAATTTTCAAAAAATAGACTGGGAAACACATTCTGTAAATGGGCTGGATGGTTTGGAGTTTGTAAAATGTGTGCAGGATAGTTTTTTGCAGCAGTACATAGAAGTATCGACCAGAGAAGGGGCAGTGCTGGACCTCCTGTTAGGAAATGAGGCAGGTCAGGTGACGGAGGTATGCGTTGGTGAGCACTTCGGGACCAGTGATCACAATACCATTAGTTTCAATATAATTATAGAGAGAGTCAGAACTGGACCTAGGGTAGAGATTTTTGATTGGAGAAAGGCTAACTTTGAGGGAATGCGTAAGGATTTTAAAGGAGTGAATTGGGACACTGTGTTTTCATGGAAGGATGTAGAAGAGAAATGGAGGACATTTAAAGGGGAAATTGTAAGAGTACAGAATCTTTATGTCCCTGTTAGGTTGAAAGCAAATAGTAAAAATTGGAAAGAGCCAAAGTTTTCAAGGGAAATTGGACACTTGTTTCGAAAAAGAGAGATATCTAGGAGGCATGGAGTAAATTAGGTGCTAGAGGAGTATAAAGAATGTAAAAAGAATCTTAAGAAAGAAATTAGGAAGGCTAAAAGAAGATATGAGGTTGCTTTGGCAAGAAAGGTGAAAGTAAACCCAAAGGGTTTCTACAGCTATATTAATAGCAAAAGGATAACGAGGGATAAAAATTGGACCATTAGAGAACCAGAATGGACAGCTATCTGCAGAGCCAAAAGAGATGGGGGAGATATTGAACAATTTATTTTCTTCGGTATTCACCAAGGAGAAGGATATTGAAATCGGTGAGTTAAGGGGAAAGAGTAGAGTAGCTATGGAAAACTATGAGCTTCAAAGAGGAGGAAGTACTGACACTTTTGAAAAATATAAAAGTGGATAAGTCTCCAGGTCCTGGCAGTATATTCCCTAGGACATTGAGGGAAGTTAGTGTAGAAATAGCAGGAGCTATGACAGAAATATTTCAAATGTCATTAGAAACGGGAATAGTGCCGGAGGATTGGCATACTGCGCATGTTGTTCCATTGTTTAAAAAGGGTTCAAAGAATAAACCTAGCAATTATAGACCTATTAGTTTGACGTCAGTGGTGGGCAAATTAATGGAAAGGATACTTAGAGATAATATATATAAGCATCTGGATAAACAGGGTCTGATCAGGAACAGTCAACATGGATTTGTGCCTGGAAGGTCATGTTTGACAAACCTTCTTGAATTTATTGAAGCGGTAACTAGGGAAATTGTTGAGGGTAAAGCAGTGGATGTTGTCTTATGGATTTCAGTAAGGCCTTTGACAAGGTTCCCCATGGAAGGTTGGTTAAGAAGGTTCAATCTTCGGGTGTTAATGGCGGAGTAGCAAGATGGATTTAACAGTGGCTAAATGGGAGATGTCAGAGAGTAATGGTGGATGGCTGTTTGTCAGGTTGGAAGCCGGTGACCAGTGGGGTGCCTCAGGGATCTGTGTTGGGTCCACTGTTGTTTGTCATGTACATCAATGATCTGGATGATGGGGCGGAAAATTGGATAAGTAAGTATGCAGATGATACTAAGATAGGTGGTGTTGTGGATAATGAAGTAGATTTTCAAAGTCCCACTACAGAGAGATTTGGGCCATTTGGAAAAGTGGGCTGAAAGATGGCAGATGGAGTTTAATGCTGATAAGTGTGAAGTGCTACATCTTGGCAGGACAAATCAAAATAGGGACGTACATGGTAAATGGTAGGGAATTGAGGAATGCTGTGGAACAGAGGGATCTAGGAATAACTGTGCATAGTTCCCTGAGGTGGAATCGCATGTAGATAGGGTGGTAAAGAAAGCCTTTCGTGTGCTGGCCTTTATAAATCAGAGCATTGGAAATATAGGAGTAGGGATGTAATGTTAAAATTGTACAAGGCATTGGTAAGACCAATTCTGGAATATGGTGTAACAATTTTGGTCGCCTAGTTATAGGAAGGATGTCAACAAAATAGAGAGAGTACAGAGGAGATTTACTAGAATGTTTGCCAGGGTTCCAGCAACTATGTTACAGAGAAAGGTTGAACAAGTTAGGTCTTTATTCTTTGGAGCGCAGAAGGTTAAGGGGGGACTTGATTGAGGTCTTTAAAATGAATGAAAGGGATAGACAGAGTTGACGTGGATACGTTTTTCCCTTTGAGGGTAGGGAAGTTTCAAACAAGAGGGCATGACATGATAATTAAGGTAACAGAGGTTTCGGGGGTAACGTGAGGGGGAACTTCTTTACTCAGAGGGTGGTGGCTGTGTGGAATGAGTTTCCAGCAGAAGTGGTGGAGGCAGGATCGATTTTAACATTTAAGAGTAAAGTGGATAGGTATATGGGACGTGAAAGGAATGGAGGGGTATGGTCTGAGTGCAGGTAGATGGGACTAGGGGAGGAAAACAAATGGTCGGCACGGACTGGAAGGGCCGAGAGGGCCTGTTTCCGTGCTGTAATTGTTATATGGGTTATATGGTTATTATGGTTAATCACCTCTAAATACCTCCGGACCCCTCCAAACCCTCCAACCCCTCTATACCCCACTCTAAACCCCACCTCAAAACCCATCTAAATCCTTAAAACCCCTCTAAATCACTCTATCTAAACCCCCTCTGGACCCCCTAAATTCACACACATATCTCCAAACCTCTCTCTAAACCCCTCTAAAGCCCACTTTAAATCCCTCTAAACAAATCTAAACCCCTCTAAAGCCCCAACAACTCACCCCCTCTAATCCCCTCCAAAAACCCAAGCCCCCCTATAAACGCATCAAAAACACTGTAAACTCCTCTAAAAATATCTAAACAAACCCCTATAAACATAGTCTATCTAAACCCACCTAAACGCCCTCTAAAACCACTCTAAAGCCATATAACCCTTCTGGATTCCTCTAACCCCACATAAACCCCTTATAAACCCCCCTCTAAGCCCCATACAGACCAATCTAAAACACTCTGAACCCCTTCTAAGTACCAAACACACTCTAAACACCCCCACTAAACTCCTCTAAAAACCCCTACAAAACCCATCAAAACCCATCAAAACCCATCTAACCCTCTCCCAAATCCATACAACATCCACACCAGTCTAAATCCACCCAACCCCTGCTAACCCCTCTAGAAACCCATTGAAACACATCGAAAGGGCCTTTAACCACTCTAAACCCCTCCTAACCACTATGTAACCCCTCTAACCCATCTAATCCCCCTGTTAACAGCTCTAAAACCCCTCAACACGCCTGTAATCCCATCTAAACCATGTAAACGCCTCTACTAAACGCCCAGTAAACACCTGTAAAACCCCCACTAAAGCCCCTCCAACCTCCGCCAAACCCTTCTAAAATCCCCATATAAACGCTTATATAAAAACACTCGAAACCCCCTCCAAACCCATCTAAACTAATCTGACCCCTTCTAAAACCGTTCCAAGCACCTCACTCAAAACACCCTCCAAAGCCCACTAAATCACTATCACTGCAACCCCTGCAAACCATCCTAATCCCTCTAAATACCTTTAAATCCCCAACTTCCAACCACCAGCCAAACCACTAAATCCCTCCACAAAAACCCTCCAAAACCATATCCTTCCAAATCCCATCCTTAAATCCCCCCAAACACCTCCAACACCACTTCACCCCACTATTATCCCCCTATGAACACCTACATACCCCTCCAAACCCCTCCAATCACCTCTAAATCTGAAAAGACCCATCAAACACTCCTAACGCCCTCCAAAACCCCCCGAAACACCTCGAAACCCATCCAATCCCCTCTGGACCAATCGAAAAATCTTTAAACCCCTCGAAACCCCTCCAAACCACTCGAAACACCTCGAAATACCTCTAAACCCCTCTTAACGCACTCGAAAACCCCCTCAAAACACCTCTATAACACTCTAAAACCAACCCATCTGAAAACCACTATAAATCCCTCTAAACCCCTCTGAGAACCCCCTGTAAAAAGCTGCAAGCCCATCGAAACCCGCATCAACGCATGTAATCACCCTTGAATCTTGTAAACGCATCTAAGCAACTGTAAACCCCTGTAATCCCTTCAACTCCCGCTAAACACCTCTAAAACCCTGTAATTCTCTCCAAACACCAGTAAACCCCTATAAACCCCTTAAACCAACCCGTTCTAAACCACTGTTTACCCCTCTAACCCCCTGTAAACCCCCCATGGGCCCCGTCTAAAACCACTCTAAACCCTTCCAAAGCCCTCTAACCCATGTAAAGTCATCCAAACCACTCTAATCCCATCGAAACAACCTCCATACCCATCCAAACCCGTCCAAACATATCAGCCACCACCAAAAAAGCCCTAAACCCTCCAATCCCGTCTAAAACCCTGTAAACCCACCAAACTTCTCGACAAACCCCACTAAACCCAACAAATCCCTTTATTAACACTCTAAAACCTATCGGAACCCACTGAAACACCTCTCGAAACGCCTCTAAACCCTCCACACACCCCACGAATAAACCACAACCCTATCTAAACCACAATAACCCCTCTAAACCACACTTGCAACAGAGAGTCCCTCAAAACCTCCTAAACGCCTGTAATTCTATGTGAACCATGAAACACGCCTCTAAACAATTGTTAACCCCTGTAAACCCCTGTAAACTCCCTCTACCCACATCTGAGAGCTATTATTATATCAAAACCCTGTAATCTCACCCCTGTAAACCCCTCTAAACCCCCTCTAAACCACTGTATACCGCTCTTAAAGCCCTGTACACACTTCTAGACCCAGGTAAACCACTGTAAAACCCATGTCAACCACTCTAACTCACACTAAACCATTCTAAATCACTGAAAAACGCATCTAGAACAATCTAACCACGTCAAACTCATCTAAACCTCTCTACATCCATCAAAACACCCTCTTAAACCTCTTGCAAAGCACTGCAACCGTCTAAGCCCCTCTATACCTCCTCCAATCGCAAAATACCCTCTAAACCCCTCTAAACCCCTCCAGGAACCTCTTAACTCCTCTAGACGCCTAGACCCCACGAGACCTCACTAAACCATTCTAAACCCCTCGAAATACCACTCGAAACCCTTAAAACACCTCTAAAACTCTCGAATCCCATTGAAACACCTCGAAATGCCTCTAAAGCAAACTAAAACCCGCTAAACCACTATGAATCCCTCTAAACACCTCTCAACCCCCTGTAAACACTCTAAACATCTCTAATCCCCCTGTAAACACCTGCAAACCCACCGTAAACCCCTGTAACTAACCCCTCCAAACCCGGGGGTGGAGCTCTAAATCCCTGTAATCATCTATCATGTAAACCCCGCTTATAAAAAGGAGGAGAGAGAAATTACAGTCTAATTAGTCTATACATCTGTAGTGGCCGAAAATGCTAGAGTCAGTTAGTTAAAGATGGGATAGCAGCACAATTTGCCAAAGTTGTGAAATTATTGACAAAGTCAACATGGATTTATGAAAGGTAAACCATGTCTGACGAATCTTAGGACATTTTCGAGGATGTAACTAGTAGTGGATAAGGAAGAACCAGTGGATGCGTTATATCTTGACTTTCAAAGCTTTCGACAAGGTCCCACATGGGCGTGAATATGCAAACTAATAAAGCACACGTATTGGGCGTTCAGTATTGATGTGGATAGGGAACTGGCTGGCAGACAGGAAGCAAAGGGTAGGATTAAACGGTCATTTTCTGAATGGCAGGCAGTGACTAGTGGGGTACCGCAAGGCTCAGTGCTCGGATCCAGCTATTTACAATATATATTAATGATTTGGACGAGGAATTGAATGCAACATCTTCAAGTTTACGGAGACAAGTTTGCGAAGCTGGGGGCAGTGTTAGCTGTGAGGAGGATGCTAGGACGCTGCAAAGGTGACTTGATTGGGTGGGTGATTAGGGAAATGCATGGCAGATGCAGTATAATGTGGATAAATGTGAGGTTATCCACTTTGGTGGTAAGAACAGGAAAGCTGACTATTATCTGAATGGTGGCCGATTAGGAAATGAGAGATGCAACGAGACCTGGGTGTCAAGGTACACCAGTTTATTGAAAGTAGGCAGTGATGAAAGCGGATGATAAATTAGCATTCATAGCAAAAGATTTGACTAAAGGAGCAGGGAGGTCTACTTCAGTTTTATAGGGCCTTGGTGAGATATTTCACCTGGAGTATTGTGTATAGTTTTGCACTCTCCCAATGTGAGGAAATACATCCTTGCCGCAGAGGGAGTATAGATACGGTTTACCAGACTGATTTCCTGGGATGTCAGGTCTTTCATTGAAGAAAACCTGGATAGACTCGGCTTGTACTCGCTAGAATTTAGAAATGATTGATGGGTGATCTTATAGAAACTTACAAAATTCTTAAGGGGTTAGACAGGTTGATGCATGAATGATTGTTCCCGATGTTGGGGAAGTCCACAACACGGGGTCACAGTTTAACGGTAAGGGGGAAGTCATTATGGACCGGGATGAGAGTGGTGAAATTTGTGGAATTCTCTGCCACAGAATGTAGTTGAGGCCAGTTAATTGTCTATATTTAAGCGAGGGAGTTAGATGTGAGAGAAGGCAGGTAAAGGATAATGAGCTGGATGATCAGCCATAATCAATTGAATGGCGGTGCCGGCGCGAAGGGCCGAAGGGCCTACACCTGCACCTATTTTCTATGTTTCTATGTTCTACATCCCTCTAAACCCCTCTCACCAACCAAGCAACCTTAAAAAACCCTCTAAGGGGGGGGGGGGACGCCTCCTTTAAACCCCTCTAAAACCATTCTAAACCCCTCTAAACCTTAACAAACCCACTCAAAATCCCTCTATACCCTCTGAACCGCTTATGAAACCCCTGAAAACCACTGTAAACAACCTGTAACGTCCGTGTAATCCCTATAAAATCCTCGTAAATACCTCGAAACCCCCTCAAAATCCCTCAACACCGCTCTAAAACCACACCCTCCAAACCCCTCTAGTCCGCACAACCACAAAACCCCTCAATCCCTCTAAACCCTCATAAACCCTCTCTAAAACCCTTCTAAACACCACTGAGCCCCTCAAACCACTCTAAAGCACTGTAAAACCCTCTAAACACCCCCTAACTTACATTAATCTAAACCTCCCTATTAATCCTCGACAGTCATTCTAACGCCCTCTAATTCCCCTCTACACACCCGCTAAAACCCCTCTAAACCCATCTAGCCCCCAGTAATCCACTACAAACACTTCTAAAACCCCATCTAAACCACCTGTTTAAAACATACTAAACGCAACCTAATCCCCACTTAAACCGCTTCTAAAACCCTTTGTTAACCCCCGCTCAACCCCTCTAAACCCCTCTAAACACCCTCTAAACCCCTTCTAAAAAAACAACTAAACCACCTATATCCCCAAAAAACTGCTATAAACCTCTCTAAAATCGATTCTAAACCCTCCATACCCATTGTAAATCCACTCTAATCCCCTCTAAAACCCATATAAATCCATCTAAACCCTACTAAACCCCCTCTATATCCATGTTAAACCCCATGTAAACCCCTCAAACACCATTCTAAACCCATATAACCTATAACCATATAACCAAAAACCATTATAACAATTACAGCACGGAAACCTCTCGGCCCTTCCAGTCCGTGCCGCCCATTTGTTTTCCCCTAGCCTATCTTAACCACCTGCTCAGACCATACCCCTCCATTCCCTTCACTCCATATACCTATCCAATTTTTCTCTTAAATGTTAAAATCGATCCTGCCTCCACCACTTCTGCTGGAAGCTGATTCCACACAGCCACCACCCTCTGAGTAAAGACGTTCCCCTCACGTTAACGCTTACCCGAAACCTCTGTCCCTTAATTCTCATGCAATGCCCTCTTGTTTGAATCTTCCCCTACCCTCAATGGGAAAAACGTATCCACGTCAACTCTGTCTATCCCTTTCATCATGTTAAAGATCAATTCAAGTCCCCCCTTAACCTTCTGCGCTCCAAAGAATAAATACCTAACTTGTTCAACCTTGCTCTGTAACACAGTTGCTGGAACCCTGGCAACATTCTAAGTAAATCTCCTCGTACTCTCTCTATTTTGTTGACATCCTTCCTATAACTAGGCGACCAAAGTTGTACAACCATACTCCAGAATTGGTCTTACCAATGCCTTGTACAATTTTAACATTACTTCCCTACTCCTATATTCAATGCTCTGATTTATAAAGGCCAGCACACCAAAGGCTTTATTTACCACCCTATCTACATGCGAATTCCACCTTCAGGGAACTATGCACCAGTTATTCCTAGATCCCTCTGTTCCACAGCATCCTCAATTCCCTACCATTTACCATGCAACCCTCGAAACATAACTCCTCTCGCCCCCTTTAAACCATTGTACCACCACCTCTAAACACATCTAAACCCCTCTAAGTCCTCGCTCAAACAACCTCTAAACCACGCTCAAAGCCCTCTACAAACCCCTCTAAAGGACCCCCATCTCTAAATCCCCTATTCCATCCTAAACTCCGCTAAGCCACCCCATAACCCCCACTAAAACCCCTCTAAACCACGTCTCAAACCATCGAAACCTCTCTGAACGCCCTCTATAACCTCTCTCAATACCGGTTCTGGGCCCCTTTGTGAACCCCTCTAAACCCGTTTCTAAAACCCCACGAAACACCCTCTGAATTTCTAAAAAAACACCTATAACCACTCCTAACCCGCTGTAAACCCATACTAAAACCCTATAGACCACTAAACCACCTAAACCCGATCTAAATCCCTCTAAACACAACTAAGCACCCCCCTGAATACCCCACAACCATTCTAAAGCGCCTCTAGCCACCCATAAATAAATTAAAAACCCTCTAAACCGCCACTAAATCCCTCTAAACGCCTCGAAACCCATCCTAAACCACTTTTTAACTCACTAAACCTGTCTAAACACCACTAAACCCCCCACTATAAACCCGCTCTAAACCGCTTCTAAACAACACTAACAACCATCTCAATCCCTCCGAAACGCCCCAGATTACCCTTTATAAACCACAGCGAGCCCCCTCTAAAAGACCCTTCTAAACGACTTCTAAACAACTCTAAACCATCTACACCACTCTAAACCTCCTATTAAACCCTCTAAACCCCCTCTATACCCCACTAAAACCCCTCTTATCGTTCCTGCTGCAAATCCCTTTAAATACCTCTAATCCTCTTCTAAATCCCTCGAATACCGCCTCTAAACACCCGTCGTCGAACAACCCACTCGATCCCACCTAAAACCCCACAAAAACCCGTAAAAAACACCCCTCTAAATAACCCCTATCCAAACCCCTCTAAACCCCCCATATAAACCATCTAATCTCCCTATAAAAGACTATCTAACCCATTCTTAAATCTATCCCACTAAACCCGCTCTAAATCGCACAAAACGCCTCCAAAACCACTCTAGCCCCATCAAATCCCTCTAAAAACACCCATAGAACTCCAAAGCAACGGCCAAAATCCCCTCGAAACCCCTATAAAACCTCCTATAAATCCCTGATAACCCACTCTAACCCCCCAAAACGCCCCATGTAAACACCTCTAGAACACCTCTAGATACCCGCTAAAACCCAACTAACCCAGCTAGAAACACCTCTAGAATCCCCCTCTAAACCCCTCTAACGTCAAACACCCCCCATTAAACCCTGCTAAAAACCCTTTAAACCTCTAACCTTTAAGTACCATTCTACACCACTCTAAACCCCCACTGCAACCATAAAAACCCCTCTGAACCACACCACTTCTAAATCCCTCTAAACCCCATTAAACCTCAACTGAAATCCTCCCATCAAACCGCACCTATCCCCTAACCCATCTAAAACCCCGGCAAATTCCCCCATCTAAAACCCTCTATACCCTCCTATAAACACATATGAGAACAATATAAATCCCGTCTCTATAACTCCTCCAAAACAAACTATACACATTATAACCATCATCTAAACCCATCTAAACCCTTAAACTCCTCTGAATTCCCCCTAAACACCATCGAAACCCACCTCAACCCCCTTTAAAGTCAACCACTGTTCAAACACCCTCTAAAACCCCTCTACACCACCAAACCCCACTAAACACCTCTGCACACATCCAAACCCCTCTAAACCCTCTAAAAACGAACTCTAAAAACCCCTCTAAACCCGCTAAACCCCTCTAAACCGCAGAAACCCCACTAAATCCCTTCTACATCCCTTTTTAAAACCCCCTGTGAACCCTCCAACCCCCCTCTAAACCACCTCTAAACCCCCGTATAATATAAACTTCCTCTTAACCCCTCCTTAGCCCCACTAAAGGCCCTCTGTCCATCAAACGCATCTAAAACTCCTCTTAACCCCCCCATCTAATCCTCTAACTCCATATTAACCCCTCTAAAACCCCCCCCCCCTAAATCAACTAATCTAAGCCCATCTAAACCCCTATACACCTCCTACAAATCCAATCTAAACCTCCTCTAAACCACCTCTCAGCCCATGGAAATCACTGTAACCATTTCTAAACCCCTCTAAACCTACTCCAAACGCCCGGTAAACCCCTCTAAACCCCAAGAATCCTCATCTAAACACCCACGAAAAACAACGCTAAAACCCTCTAAAAACCCACTCTAAACATTATCTAAAGCAAAAATCTAAACCAATCTGAAAAACCCCATATAAAATTCCCCTAATCCTCTGATTACCCTTTAACCCACTAACCCCTCTAAAAACCCCTCTAAACCCCTCTAAACCCTCTAACCCCTCTAAAACCTCTCTAACTTACCTAACCCCAATTAAAACCCCCGTAAACCCCTCTAAAACCCGCTATTTTTTTAACCCACTATAACACACCCAAACCCTCTGAACTACTTCAAACCCCTCTATACTTTTCCAAACCAATCTAAACCTATTCTAAACCCATCTAAACCCATCAAAACCACCTCTACACCACTCGAACCCCTCTAAACCTATCTAAAACCCCCTCTTGAATTTCCTCAAACCCCCCCCCCAAACACACTCTAACCACACTAACCTCCATATACAATTGGTGTAAGGTGGTTAGTGTGTATGGTGTACAATTTTGGTCGCCTAGCTATAGAAGGATGTCAACAAAATAGAGAGAGTACAGAGGAGATTTACCCCTCTAGATAATGTTGCAGTGTTCCAGCAACTATGTTACAGAGAAAGGTTGAACAGTTAGATCTTTTATTCTTTGGAGCGCAGAAAGGTTAGGGGGGAAACTTGAATGATGAGGTCTTAAAATGATGAAAGGGATAGGACAGAGTTGACGTGGATGCGTTTTTCCCCATTGAGGGTAGGGAAGATTCAAACAAGAGGGCATGACATGAGAAATTAAGGGGACAGAGGTTTCGGGGTAACGTACGAGGAACTTCTTTACTCAGTGAAGGTGCTGGCTGTGTGGAATGAGCTTCCAGCAAAGTGTGGAGGCAGGATCGATTTTAACATTTAAGACTAAGTGGATAGGTAATGGACGTGAAGGGAAAGGGAGGGGTATGTGTCTGAGTGTCTTCTTATACGGAGTTGCAGGTGGATGGGATCTAGTGGGAAAACAAATGGTCGGCACGGATTGAAGGGAGGGCCGAGAGGGCCTGTTTCCGTGCTGTAATTGTTATATGGTTATATGGTTATATGGTGGTAAACCTTGTAAACCACAGTAAACCCCTCTAAACCCCTCTAAACAACCCCAATACACCCTGCAAAAACCCCTCTAAAATCACTAAGCCCTTCTAATCCCCTCTAAACCCCACTAAATCCCCTCTACGACGTTCAGGAACCCCACCGAACCCTATCTATCCCCCTCTAACCACTAAAAAAACCCCTGTAAACCACCCGACACCCTATAAACCCCTCTAAACCACTCTAAACTCCACTACACCTCCTCAAAATCCGCAAAACTCCTCCTAAAACCCTTCTAGCCCCATCTAATCCTTCTAATCCCAATATGAACCCCTCCAACCCCCTCCAAATGAACTCTAAACCCATGAAATCCCTTATAAACCTCCTACAAAGTCGTCCACACCTATTTAGCTCACTCAAATCCCTAGAAAACGACGGTAAAATCATTCTAAATTGCCACTAGATACTATCTACACCGTTTAAAACCCATCTAAAAACCTCTAACCCCCTCTAATCCCTTTTAAACAACCTCTAAACCCGCCTCTAAACCACCCCTAACACCCCCTAAACCCCGCTCTCAATCACTCCAAACCTCATTAATAAATCCAATCTGAATCCCCTAAAAACGGTACGAACCCCAACTTTTCCCTAAACCCCTCTAAACCCAGTAAAACCCCGTCTAAAACCTACTATAACCTCTATACCGCCCTGTACACACATACAACAATCTGAACCTTCTAAACCCCTCTAAACTCTCCGATCTAACCGCATTCGAATGCCCTCTCCTAAACACCAACTAACCCACCTTTAAAAAACCAAATAAAAATATATTACATTTATTGGTTTGGGTTTTTTTAAAATTATATATATATTTTAAAAGCTAGAGAAGAAAGTATGTGAATATAAGAATTTAAGCTCTAAACCCCCTTTAACACCTCTAAACCACCGTTAATCCACTAACAACGCTTCATAACCCCCTCTAAACCCTATCTAAACTCCACTAAAAACCCCCACAAACCCCCCTATGAACCCCCTAGAAACCCCTTCTAAATCCCCTTCCAAACCACATCAACAACTGGCTCTAAACACCTCAAGCCATTCCTAAACCCCTCAAGCCTCCACTAAAAACCCCACTAAGTCCCCTCTACATCCCCCAGAAACGTACTAAAAACCCTCTCTAAAAAAAACAAACGCGTCCAAACCCCATTCTACACCCCCTCTAAACCCTCTAGACACCCTCTAGAAAAACCCTTCATAACACCCCACCAAACCTCCTCTAAATCCCTCAAAACGCTGATAAAATCCTTCAAATCCAATCAATCCACGAAACCCCCACCATATAACCCCTGTAGCAACCCCCCACAAATTAACTCTAAAACCCATTTAAAACACCCCAATAAAACATCCTATAATCCCTCTAAACCCTCAAAAAAAAAAACCCCTCTAAAGCCCCCCTCAAAAATCCGCTGAAAATCAATGAAATCCGCCTTCTAAACCCCTATAAACCCCTCGATTACAGCCCCTAAACCAAGGGAACCCCTACTAAGTGGGAAGGGAAGGGCCCCTCAAAGCACATCTGATTCCCTCTAAACCACTTCTAAATAATTATAAACATCTCAAAACAACCTCTGTACATCCATCAAAACCCACTCTAAACCCCACCAACCCCCTCGAATTCCCTCTCAAAAAAGCATCTAAACCACTCTAAATCCCCTCTTCACCCTTCTCAACCCTCTAAAAAACCCGCTCCAATTCCCTCTAAACAACCCTATAAACTCCTCTGAATCCTTCATAACCGTATCTAAAACCACAACCCGCCCCCAAACCCCCTAAAACCCGGTAAAGCCCCCCCTCAAAACCCGCTAAACCCACTATAAACACATCTTCACCCATCTGAACCACTACGGAAACGACTCTATTAATACTCCTCCCAAAAAAACCCATCTAAACTCATCCGAATCCCTCACAACACCACTGAGAACCCTTCTAAACCCATCTTTATACCTCGAAACCCCCCCCTCCAAAATAATTTCTAAATCCCTCTACCCCCCCCTGAAACACACCGGCTAAGGCCCCATCTAAACCCCTCTAAACCCCCTAGCCCCATTAATCCCCAACTGATCCCTCGAAATACCCATTAAACCACTGAACCCCCCTCTAAAACCACCCTCTAAAACCAACTAAAGCACTCACAACCACTCTAAACCCCGCTCGAATCACGCTACAACTCCACTAACACCCCCCCCCCCACCACACCTCCGTATCGCTCCAACCGTTTCTAAAGCCTCCTCCAACCTCCCCCCGATCCCTTTTAAGACCACTCTAAAAACCCCCTATAGATCCCTCTAAACCCTCTAAACCCTCTTAACTGACTCTAAAACCCTCTGAGAGATTCTGAGCCATTCAAATCCCCACTAAAAACCCCACTAAATGCTATAAATTCCCTCTGAAACCCCTCTAAATCCCCTCTAAAACCCCCACTAAATCCAATCTACATCCCTCAGAATAACTTCTAAACCCTCGTCTAAACAACCACTCGTAAACCCCCCCTTTTAAACCCCCTATAAAGCCACAAAACCCCTTATAAACACAATCTAAACCCCCCACGAAAAATTTACTCTAATACCATCTAAACACCAATAAACACGCGTAAAGAACCCTCTAAAACCCCTATAAACTAACTCCCTCTAGAAAGCCCTGAAATCCACTGCAAACACCTCCTAAAACCCTCAAACCCCTCCAAACCACGACCCCGTACCCCGACTAAACCACTCAAAGCCAACCTACTAAAAATCCTTAAATACCACAAAATAACTCAATAACTCTAACAACCTCTAAACCCCTCGTCAACACTCATCAAACACCACTCCGAACCACCTCTAAACCGCTCTTAAAATACCATCAAAACCCCATTAAACCTCCTTTGAATCCTTCAGAACCAGTCCTAAACCCGAACCTATCCTAAACACATCTAAACCCGTTAACGCCTCTCTACAACCCTCTAAACTTCCTAGACAAAACCACTTCTTCTTGTCGCCAATCGAACCATATCTAAACCACTCTACAACTCCTCCAAACCCATCAAAACTCATTCTTAAAGTCCCTCGACAACGTGTTAAGATCACTTGTAAACACCTCCTAATTCCTCTAAAAAAAAGCCACCCTCTAAATAACACTAAATTCCATCTAAACCACAAAAAACAACCACGAAAGTGGCCCAACCAAACATCTCTAAAATCCCCTAGCCCTCCTCTAAACCCATCTACCCCCCCTCTAAAATTCCCTTATAAACCACTAGAACCCCTACAAAACCCCATATAAATATCCCTCTAAAAAACTCATCTAAACCCATGCTAAACCCCTCTAAAACCACTTCTAAACCCACCTAAACCCCCTCAAACCCCTTCCAAACAATTCTGAAACCCTGTAAACCCCTCTAAAACGCCCCAAAACCCCATAAAACCCTCCCATGTGGCCGCTCCAAAGCCCTCTAAAACGGACAGTCATAAACAACGAGTAACATCACTCTAAACCCCATAACCCGGCGTCTGCATATCCCTCAAACCGTTTTGTGGAAAACAAACCCCAAACGTCCTACCCTAAAACCCTCTAACCCCTGTAAAGGCCACATCCCCTCTAACATCCTCCATACCCCGTTTTATAGGTGTGGGGGCAACATCCTAAACCCATCATACCACGTCTAAACCCCTATATACTCCTCCAAACCCATCTAAACCAATTCCGAATCCCCTCTAAAACCCAATCTAAAAACCACGACTAAACCCCTCCAAACCCCCCTAAATACACCTAAAAACCTCCCCAATTCCTGAAAAACCTCTCTAACCCATCTAACAGCGCCCCCTCAACACCCCATTTTAAACCCCCCTGTAAACCACTCTGAACCCCGTAAAACCCATCTAACCAACCCCCCTTTAAACTAACCCCCTTGTAAACATAGTAAACAAACCTCCTAGAGCCCTCTAAACCCCCATAAAACCACTCAAAACCCCGCTAAACACATCTAAACAACCTCTAAACCCCAATAAACCTGCTTCAAACCCCTCTACACCCTCTAAGCCCTTCTAATTCGCCACCTAACACCCCCTAAGTTCCCTCTACAACCTCAGAACACCTCTAAACCACTCTATAAACCATCTAATACCCCCCCAAATAACCCCTCTAACCTCCCATAAACAACCCACCTAAATCATTCAAAATTCCCTCTATAACCCTTCAAAACCCAACGCCCATCCTAAACCCCCCTAAATCAACTCTAAAACCATCTAAAACCCTATAAACCTCATATAACCCTTCTAAAAAAGCCCATTCTATAATCCCTGGAAAACCACTGCAAACCACTTCTAAAACCCCCTGAAAACCCCTCTAAAGTCCATAAACCCCTCCAGACACCACTCCTAGCTCCCTCTAAAAAATCCCTCTAAAAAAACCAACTAAAGACCTCTATAAACCCGCTAATCCCTAATAACCACTATGTAAAACCACTGAAACCCTCCAAACACTTATAATCCCCTTTAAGTAAATTCTAAACCACACCTAAAGCCCTCTATAAACTATAACCAACAAAACCCCTCTAAACCCCTCTCAAATCCGTCTAAAAACCCCATTAAACTCATCTGAATCTCTTAAAAAAACCGTATTAAATCCCCAACTTCCCCTAAAACCCTCTAAACCCCACTGGTACATACCCTCTAAAGAACCCTCTATACCCCTATAAACACAACTCAACCCATCGGAACCACTTCTAATTCCGTCTCTCACCTCCAAACCCATCACAACCACCCATTCTAACCCATCTAAACACCCTCCAAAGCCCTTCTAAACCTCCTCTAAATCCATCTAAACCCCTCAAAACCCATCGAATCCACTCGAAGCCCCCCTTAAAAATAAAAAAACCCCTGTAAACCACTGTCAACCCCTCTAAAAAAAAAAACCGCTCTAAGCTGCCGTAAACCCCATTAAACCCCTCTTAACACATCTAAACCCCATGATTCACCTAAACACATCTAAACCCCTCTAAACCCGATCGCCAAACGCAACAACACCCCTCTAAAAAAACCCGTTAACACACACACATCTAATCCCCTCCTAAAACCCCTCTAAATTCCCCCTCTACAATCTTCTGAGAACCCTCTAAACCCCTCTAAACGCCCCGCTAAACCACCTCGATACACCAACTAACACCCTCCACATCCCCCAAAACGCATCTAAAACCATTTAACCCCATCTAATCCCACGTAATGCCCATATAAACCCCTCTAAACACGCCAACATCAACTCTAAGCCCATCTAAACCACTATAAACTAAACGTCCTACAAATCTATCTAAATCCCTCTATCAAAAAACGAAACCACCCCTAAACCCCTGGAATCACTGTAACCCCTCCTAAACAACCCTCTAAACGCCTCTTAAACGGCCCAGAAGGGGCGCCGCTGCCTCTCAAAACACCCCTCGAAACCTCCACTAAAAACCCCCACGAAAACAACGCTAAAAACCCTCGTAAACCCACTAAAAG
>JAVHYY010000611.1:12500-23443 GCA_035221665.1 Okamejei kenojei | reverse complement strand
AGAACTAAAGAAAAACTGGAAGAGAAAAGAAAAGAAAAGACCAAAAAAGTGAAGCAGAAAAGAAACAGAAGAGAAGAGATACAACGTAAATGAAGTAGAAACAGAAGAGGAGAGAAAAGAATAGGAAGAAAGAAAAGATGAGAAACTAGAAAAATTAACAAAGGAAAGGAAAAGAATAAAAAACGGAAGAGAAAAGAACAAAAAAAACAGAAAAAAAAGAATAGCAGAGAAAGAAAAGAAAAGGAAACAAGGAAGGGAAAAGAAAAAGAAGCGAAGGAAGAAAGTAGGAAAAAAGGGAGGGGCGAAATCACCCTAAAACAAAGAAGACAAGCACAAAGAAAAAGCAAAGAACGGATAAAACGAAAAAGAAGAGAAAAGAAAAGCAAAGAGAAAGAAAAGAAAAAGAAAAGCAGAAAAGAAACGAAGAGAATGAGTAAAGAAAGAGAAAAGAAAAACCGAAAAAAGAAAGGTAACAGGACGAAAACAGACAAAGGAAAACCAAGAAGAAAGCGAAAAAGCAGAACAGAAGAAAAACCCTTCCATACGGACACAAAAAAAGGAAACCAAAGAAAAGAAAGAAGAAAAACAAAGAAAAAAAAAAGAAACAGGAAAAGAAAAAAAAGAGAAGAAAGACAAGAAAGGGAGTAAAAAAGGAAAAGAAAAGGAAACAAAAGGCGAAAGAAAAGAAAAGCAAAAGAAAAGAAACAGAAAAGCAAAGCGAAAAGAAAAAAAAGAAATACAAAGGGAAAAGAAGAGAAGAAAAAGAAACGAGAAAACGAAAGAAGAAAGAAAAAGAAAGAGAAAGAGAAAGAGACGAGAAAAGAAAAGAAAAGAAAAGAAGAGAAAAGATACGGAACCAAAAAAGTAAGTACGAAAAGAAGCGCGAGAAAAAGAAAGAGAAAAGCGAGACAAGAAAGAGAATCCAAAGCAAAGACACGAAACGCAACAGCCAGAGCCCATCCCACCCCTCCACCCTCCCCTCACCGCGCACCCTACTCTCCCTTCCCTCTCCCCTCCCCTCCTTCCCCACCTCTTCCCCCTCCTCTCCTCTCCCCTCCCCTCCTCTCCCCTCTCCCCTCCCGCCTCTCCTCTCCTCTCCCCTCCTCTCCCCCTCCCCCTACCGACTCCCCTCCCTCCCTCTCCCCTCCCCCTCTCCCCTCCCCTCCCCTCCCCTCCTCTCCCCTCCCCCTGCTCTCCCCTCCCTCTCCCCCTCTCACCTCTCCTCCCCTATCCCATCTTCTCCCCTCACCCCTCCTCCCCTCCTCCCCTCTCCCCCCCCTCCCCTACCCATATCCCTCACCTCCTCTCATCCCTCCCCTCCCCTCACCCTCCCCTCCCCTCCACTCCTCTCCCCTCCCCTCTATCCCATCTTGTCATCCTCCCTGTCCCGTCCCCCACACTCCCCTCCCATCCCTGCGAGTGTTACCTGACCCGTTGTCCCTCCGTTCCCTGCGTGTCCGTGCGCCCGTCCACCGCCATCGTATCTGCCTCCACCCCCCCCCTGGCAGCGCGTTCCAGCGCCCCCCCACCCTCTGTGTAAAAATAACCTGCCCCCCCCCCCCTCACATCTCCTTTAAACTTTGCCCCTCTCCACCTTAAAGCCGCGCCCTCTAGTCTTGGACATTTCCACCCCGGTGGGAAAAGGTTCTGACTGTCTACCCTATCTACGCTTACAAGAGGGGGAAGAATTTGTTCCCAAGTGTGGTGGTGCGCACTGTACCTTCTGCCGGACGGGAGCGGGGAGAAGGAGGGATGACCGGGGCTGGGACAGGGGACAGGGACGAGTCTTTGAGGGTGTCTGTCGGCTGCTTTCCCCGAGGCAGCGCGAGGTGGAGACGGAGTTGGCGGTGGGGAGCGCGGGCTGTGTGTGACGGACTGGGTTAACGTCCGCACGTCTCTGCGAGTTCCGGGGATCGAAAGTTCAAACCCCTGCCTTTGGGAGTTGAGGAATTTCAGCGATGTTTGCGAAATATCGGAATGAAAATCTGATCTTAATTAAAGTGACCCTGTTGGTCGATCGCAAGGACTGTTTATCTCGGGAATCTGGGTAAAAAACCTGACCTCTCCCAGCCTGGGGCCTACGGTGGGATATTTAGACTCACAGCGACGTATAGTGCTGAAACAGGCCCTTCGGCCCATCTTGGCCACACCGTCCAACATGCCCCATCTACACTAGTCCCACCTGCCTGCGTTTGGCCCATATCCCTCCAAACCTCTACCCGCTGCCTAACTGCTTCTTAAACGTGGGGACAGTCCCAGCCTCAACTACCCCCTCCGGCAGCTCGTCCCACACACCCACCACCCTCTGTGTGAATAGGTCGCCCCTCAGAATCCTATTAAATCTTTCCCCCTTCACCTTGAACCTGTGTCCTCCGGTCCTCGATTCCCCTACTCTGGGCAAGAGACTCTACCCGATCTATTCCCCTGGTGATTTTGTACCCCTCTATAAGATCGCCCCTCATCCCTCCTGCGCTCCAAGGAGTAGAGACCCGGCCCTGCTCTGTGATGCTCCTTTTTATCACAGAGAGTGAGTGGCGAGTCTGTGGGATTCTCTGCCTCAGAGGGCGGTGGAGGCCGGTTCTCTGGATGCTTTCAAGAGAGAGCTAGATAGGGCCTACATCTTGGCAGGACAAATCAAAATAGGACGTACGTGGTAAATGGTAGGGAATTGAGGAATGCTGTGGAACAGAGGGATCTAGGAATAACTGTGCATAGTTCCCTGAAGGTGGAATCGCATGTAGATAGGGTGGTAAAGAAAGCCTTTGGTGTGCTGGCCTTTATAAATCAGAGCATTGAATATAGGAGTAGGGAAGTAATGATAAAGTTGTACAAGGCATTGGTAAGACCAATTCTGGAGTATGGTGTACAATTTTGGTCGCCTAGTTATAGGAAGGATGTCAACAAAATAGAGAGAGTACCAGAGGAGATTTACTAGAATGTTGCCAGGGTTCCAGCAACTATGTTACAGAGAAAGGGTTGAACAAGTTAGGTCTTTATTCTTTGGAGCGCAGAAGGTTAAGGGGGGACTTGATTGAGGTCTTTAAAAATGATGAAAGGGATAGACAGAGTTGACCGTGGATAAGTTTTTCCCATTGAGGGTAGGGAAGATTTCAAAACAAGAGGGCATGACATGAGAATTAAGGGACAGAGGTTTCGGGGTAAACGTGAGGGGGAACCTCTTTACTGAGAGGGTTGGTGGCTGTGTGGAATCAGCTTCCAGCAGAAGTGGTGGAGGCAGGATCGATTTTAACATTTAAGACTAAAGTGGATAGGTATATGGACGTGAAGGGAATGGAGGGGTATGGTCTGAGTGCAGGTAGATGGGACTAGGGGAAAACAAATGGTCGGCACGGACTGGAAGGGCCGAGAGGGCCTGTTTCCGTGCTGTAATTGTTATATGGTTATATGGTTAAAGATAGCGGAGTCAGGGGATATGGGGAGAAGGCAGGAACGGGGAACTGATTGGGGATGATCAGCCATGATCACATTGAATGGCGGTGCTGGCTTGAAGGGCTGAATGGCCTCCTCCAGCACCTGTTGTCTATTGTCTATTGTCTATTGTCTATTGTCTATTGTCTATTGTCTATTGTCTAATGCTCAACCTCTCCCCGTAGCTCACACCCTCGAGTCCCGGCAACATCCTCGTAAATCTTCTCGGAACCCTTCCCAGCTCGACAACATCTTTCCTGTAACAGGGTGCCCTCTAGACACGGCCTCGCCAACGCCCTGTACAACTGCGACGTGACCTCCCAACGTCTCTACTCGATACTCCGACTGACGGAGGCAATTTGACCACCCGCGATGCTACTTTCAATGAACTACGCACCTGCCCTCCTCGACCCCTCTGCTCGGCAACACTCGCGGAGATCCAGCATTCACGGTGTTTGTCCCTGCCCTTGTTCCCGGCGTCCCTGATATCCCAAGATCCGACACCTCACATGTCTCTGCGTTAAATTCCATCAACCGTTCCTCAGCCCACCGGGCCAATCGACCCAGAACCTCCTGCAACCTTCCACAAGCATCGTCACTCTCTGCAAAACCGCCCACTTTTGTATCATCTGCAAACTTGCTAATAGACAATAGACAACAGGTGCAGGAGGAGGCCATTCAGCCCTTCGAGCCAGCACCGCCATTCAATGTGATCATGGCTGATCATCCCCAATCAGTTCCCCGTTCCTGCCTTCTCCCCATATCCCCTGACTCCGCTATCTTTAAGAGCCCCATCTAGCTCTCTCTTGAAAGCATCCAGAGAACCGGCCTCCACCGCCCTCTGAGGCAGAGAATTCCACAGACTCACCACTCTCTGTGAGAAAAAGTGTTTCCTCATCTCCTTATTCTTATGTGCAGGAAGGAACTGCAGGTGCTGGTTTACACCGAAGATAGACGCAAAGTGCTGGAGTAACTCAGCGGGACAGGCAGCATCTTGGAGAGAAGGAATGGGTGACGTTTCCAGGGGGGGGGGGGAGACCCTTTCTTCAGACCAGAAGTAACTCAAGCCGGGACAGGGCAGACTGGACTCTGAAGAAGGGTCTCGACCCGAAACGTCACCCGTTCCTTCTCTCCAGAGATGCTGCCTGACCCGCTGAGTTGCTCCAGCACTTGGAAACATAGAAACATAGAAAATAGGTGCAGGAGGAGGCCATTCGGCCCTTCGAGCCAGCACCGCCATTCATTGTGATCATGGCTGATCGTCCCCAATCAATAACCCGTGCCTGCCTTCTCCCCATATCCCTTGACTCCACCAGCCCCTAGAGCTCTATCCAACTCTCTCTTAAATCCATCCAGTGACTTGGCCTCCACTGCCCTCTGTGGCAGGGAATTCCACAAATTCACAACTCTCTGGGTGAAAAGGTTTTTTCTCACCTCAGTCTTAAATGACCTCCCCTTTATTCTAAGACTGTGTGTGGCCCCTGGTTCTGGACTCGTCCAACATTGGGAACAATTTTTCCTGCATCTAGCTTGTCCGTCCTTGTATAATTTTATATTGTTTCTACCTAGATCCCCCTCATCCTTCTAAACTCCAGTGAATACAAGCCTAGTCTTTTCAATCTTTCCTCATATGACAGTCCCGCCATCCCAGGGATCAATCTGGTGAACCTACGCTGCACTGCCTCAATCACAAGGATGTCCTTCCTCAAATTAGGAGACCAAAACTGTACACAATACTCCAGATGTGGTCTCACCAGAGCCCTATACAACTGCAGAAGGACCTCTTTACTCCTGTACTGAAATCCTCTTGCATCTAGCTTGTCCCGTCCTTTTATGGTTTTATATGTTTCTATAAGATCCCCCCTCATCCTTCTAAACTCCAGTGGATACAAGCCTTTGTGTCTGTCTATGGATGTGCGGGGAACGGAGGGATAGGGACAGGAGCGGTTTGGGGAGATCGGTTCAACCTGGCGTGGTGAGATGGGCACGGGCATCGTGGGCTGAAGGGCCGGCTCCCTGAGCTGTCCGGCATTCCATAATCCATCTCTGGTCTTCCCAACTGCCCCTGACGTTCCCCAGTCCCCACGGCCCGGTGGTCTGTTCCAGCCACATTGTCCGAGATCCTGCTAGCATCGTTAAATCTGGAGCTTCCTGTAAACAGAACGCTTCCCCGAACGGCTCCAAACCGGATGACACCCGTCCTGCGTGCAGACTTGTCTTACATACACAATAGACAATAGGTGCAGGAGGAGGCCATTCGGCCCGTCCAGCCTGCACCGCCATTCAATATGATCATCGGTGATCTCCACGTATCCGTACCTAGAAACATAGATGAACATAGGAAACATAGAAATTAGGTGCAGGGAGTAGGCCATTCAAAGCCCTTCGAGCCTGCACCGCATTCAATATGATCATGGCTGATCATCCAACTCAGTATCCGTACCTGCCTTCTCTCCATACTCCTCTGATCCCCTTAGCCACAAGGGCCACTCCAACTCTCTCTTAAATATAGCAATGGAACTGGCCCTCACCTACGCTGTGGCAGAGAGTTCCAGTAGACTCACCAACTCTCTGTGTGTAGAAAGTCTTTTCTCATCTCGGGTATAAGGATTTCCCCTTATCATTTGGCTGCTCCTGTGTATGACCCCTTGTCCTGGACTTCCCCAAACATCGGGAACAATCTAGTTCTGCATCTAGCCTGTCAACCCTTTAAGGATTTTGTAAGTTTCTATAAGATCCCCTCTTAATCTCCTAAATTCCAGAGAGTATGTAACGAGTCTATCCTGCCTATCTCTTCCATACCCCTGATCCCTTTAGCCATCTAACTCCCTCTTAAATATAGCCAATGAACTGGCCTCAACTACCTTCTGTGGCAGAGAATTCCACAGATTCACCACTCTCTGTGTGAAAAGAAAAATGTTTTTCTCATCTCGGTCCTAAAAGACTTCCCCCTTATCTTTACACTGTGTGACCCCTTGTCCTGGACTTCCCCAACATCGGGAACAATCTTCCTGCATCTAGCCTGTCCAACCCCTTAAGAATTTTGTAAGTTTCTAGAAGATGCCTTCTCCCCAAGTCCCTCGATTCTGCTAGCCCTAAGAGCCCTATCTAACTCACTTTCGGCAGAGAACCGGCCTCCACCGCCCTCTGAGGCAGAGAATTCCACAGACTCACCACTCTCTGGTGCTTTCCCACCCCTTTAGGTGAAAACGTTTTTCCTCATCTCCGTTCTAAATGGCTTACTCCTTATTCTTAAACTGTGGCCCCTGGTTCTGGACTCCCCCAACATCGGTAACATGTTTCCTGCCTCTAGTGTGCCCAATCCCTTAATAGTCTTATATGTTTCAATGAGATTCCCTTCTCATCCTTTTAAATTCCAGTGAATACAAGCCCAGCCGCTCCATTCTCTCAGCATATGACAGTCCCGCCATCCCGGGAATTAACCTTGTAAACCTACCCTGCACTCCCTCAATAGCAAGAATGTCCTTCTCAAATTAGGGGACCAAAACTGCTGCACAAATTATCACAGGTGTGGTCTCACTAGGGCTCTGTACAACTGCAGAAGGACCTTTTGCTCCTGTACTACAACTCCTCTTGCTATGAAGGCCAAACATGCCATTGGCTTTCTTCACTGCCTGCTGTGTACCTGCATGCTTACTTTTATAGACTTATGAACAAGGACCCCCAGATCCGTTGTGTACTTCTCCCTTTTCCTAACACCATTTAGATACTACCAAAGTGGATAACTCACAAATTTATCCACATTAAACTGCATCTTGCCGATGCATTCTGCCCACTCCCCCAACCTGTCCAAGTCACTCTGCATCCTCATAGCATCACTCCTCCCCACAGTTCACACTGCCACCCTATGCTTTGTGTCATAGAAACATAGAAACATAGAAATTAGGTGCACTGGAGTAGGCCATTCAGCCCTTCGAGCCTGCACCGCCATTCAATATGATCATGGCTGATCATCCAACTCAGTATTCCCGTACCTGCCTTCTCTCCATACTCTGATCCCCTTAGCCACAAGGGGCCACATCCAACTCACTCTTACACTAAATATAGCCAATGAACTGGCCTCAACTACCCTCTGTGGCAGAGAGTTCCAGAGACTCACCACTCTCTGTGTGAAGAAAGTCTTTCTCATTCTCGGTCTTAAAGGATTTCCCCCTTATCCTTAAGCTGTGACCCTTGTCCTGTGGACTTCCCCAACATCGGGAACAATCTTCCTGCATCTAGCCTGTCCAACCCCTTAAGAATTTTGTAAGTTTCTATAAGATCCCCTCCTTAATCTCCTAAATTCCAGAGAGTATAAACCGAGTCTATCCAGTCTTTCTTCATAAGACAGTCCTGACATCCCAGGAATCAGTCTGAGTGAACCTTCTCTGCACTCCCTCTATGGCAATAATGTCCTTCCTCAGATTTGGAGACCAAAACTGCACGCAATACTCCAGGTGTGGTCTCACCAAAAGACCCTGTACAACTGAAGTAGAACCTCCCTGCTCCTGTACTCAAATCCTTTTGCTATGAAAGCTAACATACCATTAGCTTTCGCGTTTTTCACTGCCTGCTGCACCTGCATGCCTACTTTCAATGACTCTGGTGTACCATGACACCCAGGTCTCGCTGCATCTCCTCCTTTTCCTAATCGGCCACCATTTAAATAATAGTACTGCTTTCCTGGGGTTTTTGCCACCAAAGTGGATAACCTCACATTTATCCACATTATACTGCATCTGCCCAAACAATTTGCCCCACTCACCCAGCCTATCCAAGTCACCTTGCAGTCTCCTAGCATCCTCTCACAGCGAACACTGCCCCCCCCAGCTTAGTGTCATCCGCAAACTTGGAGATATTGCTTTGAATCCCTTCATCTAAATCATTGATGTATATTGTAAATAGCTGGGGGTCCCAGCACCGAGCCTTGCGGAACCAACTAGTCACTGCCTGCCATTCTGAAAGGGACCCGTAATCCCTACTCTTTGTTTCCTGTCTGCCCCCCTTCTCTATCCATGTCAGCACTCTACCCCAATACCATGCGCTCTAATTTTGCCCACTAATCTCCTATGTGGGAACTTATCAAATGTTTTCTGAAAGTCCAGGTATACTACATCTACTGGCTCTCCCATGTCCATTTTCCTAGTTACATCATCAAAAAAATCCAGAAGATTAGCCAAGCATGATTTCCCCTTCGTCTATCCATGCTGACTTGGACCGATCCTGTTACTGCTGTCCAAATGTGCGGCTATCTCATCTTTTATAATTGACTCCAGCATCTTCCCCACCACCGATGTCAGGCTAACTGGTCTATAATTCCTGTCTTCCTCTCTCCCGCCTTTATTAAAAAATGTGGATAACATTAGCTACCCTCCAATCCACAGGAACTGATCCTGATCTACAGTAAACATTGGAAAATTGATCACCAATGCTATCCACGATTTTCTAAGCCACTTCCTTAAGACCCTGGGATGCAGACCATCAGGCCCTGAGGGATTTATCAGCCTTCTGTCCCATCAGTCGACCCAACCCCACCATTCCTGCCTGATGTGGATTTCTTCAGTTCCTCCGTCACCCACCCCAAACCTCTGGCCACTAGTACATCAGGAAGATTGTTTGTGTCCTCCTTAGTGAAGACGGATCCAAAGTACCTGTTCAACTCATCCGCCATTTCCTTGTTCCCCATAATAAATTCACCCTTTTCAGTCTTCAAGGGTCCAACTTTGGTCTGAACTAATTTTTTCCTCTTCACAAACCTAAAGAAGCTTGACTATCCTCCTTTAAAATTCTTGGCGAGGCTACCTTCTACCTCATCGAGCTCCCCGTATTGCCTCTTTAGTTATCTTCTGTTGCTCTTTAAACGTTCCCCAATCCTCTGGCTTCCCGCTCATCTTTGCTGTGTTATACTTCTCTTTTATTTTTAAACTGTCCCTGACTGCCCTTGTCAGCCCCGGTCACCCCTTACTCCCCTTGGAATCTTCCTTCCTCTTTCCTCCTCTCCAGGGGGGGGGGGGGAGGAAGCTCCCTAAACTGCGGAGCATCCTGGACAATACATCTCGCCCCCTCCGTGACACACTGGTCAACCTGAGGCGCGCAACACTTCTGCAACAGGTGAAGATGGACACAAAATGCAGGGGTAACTCAGCGGGGCCGGCAGCATCTCTGGAGATAAGGAACGGGTGACGTTTCGTGTCGAGACCCTTCTTCAGTCCGAAAGAAGGGTCTTGACCCGAAACGTCCCCCATTTATGGGCCTTGGGCCTGTCCCACTTTGGCTGTCAGTTACACGACAGCCGAAGATTTTGTTCGGTACAGAATCCCGGAGCGCCACGCGATACCGTGTACAGCTCCATACCCGTACGCGCTGCGAGGAGGATGCTAGGAGGCTGCAGGGTGACTTGGATAGGCTGGGTGAGTGGGCAGATGCATGGCAGATGCAGTATAATGTGGATAAATGTGAGGTTATCCACTTTGGTGGCAAAAACAGGAAGGTAGACTATTATCTAAATGGTGACCGATTAGGAAAAGGGGAGATGCAACGAGACCTGGGTGTCATGGTACACCAGTCATTGAAAGTAGGCATGCAGGTGCA
This sequence comes from Okamejei kenojei, assembly GCA_035221665.1. Classification (NCBI taxonomy): domain Eukaryota; kingdom Metazoa; phylum Chordata; class Chondrichthyes; order Rajiformes; family Rajidae; genus Okamejei; species Okamejei kenojei. The sequence goes on along the minus strand of JAVHYY010000611.1, from coordinate 13,423 downwards.
GCAGGCAGTGAAAAAAGCGAATGGTATGTCAGCATTCATAGCAAAAGGATTTGAGTACAAGAGCAGGGAGGTTCTACTGCAGTTGTACAGGGTCTTGGTGAGGCCACACCTGGAGTATTGCGTACTACAATTTTTGGTCTCCTAATCTGAGGGAAAGACATTTCTTGCCATAGAGGGAGTACAGAGAAGGTTCACCAGACTGATTCCTGGGATGGGCTGGACTTCCATATGAAGTGAAACACTGGATAGACTCGGCTTGTACCTCGCTGGAATTTAGAAGATTGAGGGGGGATTCTTATAGAAACTTACAAAATTCTTGCAGGGGTTGGAACAGGCTAGATGCAGGAAGATTGTTCCGATGTTGGGGAGGTCCAGGACAAGGGGTCACACAGTTTAAGGATAAGGGGGAAGTCTTTTAGGACCGAGATGAGAAAAACATTTTTCACACAGAGAGTGGAGAATCTGTGGAATTCTCTGCCACAGAAGGTAGTTGAGGCCAGTTCGTTGGCTATATTTAAGAGGGAGTTAGATGTGGCCCTTGTGGCTAAAGGGATCAGGGGGTATGGAGAGAAGGCAGGTACGGGATACTGAGTTGGATGATCAGCCGTGATCATATTGAATGGCGGTGCAGGCTCGAAGGGCCGAATGGCCTCCTCCTGCACCTATTGTCTATGTTTCTATGCGCTTCTCAGTGGGGCCGGCCCCGCGCGGCCACACGAGGTCGCGTAATTTGCGTGCGTGGGACACGTAAGTGGGACAGGGCCCCTAACTCCAGCTGTTTGTGTCTATCTTCGGTTCAACCCAGCGTCTGCAGTTCCTTCCCACACCTTCGCGAACAGACTACTTGCACAGAAACGCCACAGGAGACGCCTTCTGCCCTGCGGAATCAAACTGTACATCTCCTCCCCCTTCTGTCGTGGGGC
>JAVHYY010000611.1:0-7500 GCA_035221665.1 Okamejei kenojei | reverse complement strand
CCACACACACACACACACAGAGTCACACACATATATAAAACACACAGAGACATACACATACACACACACACAGACTCTCACACACAACACACACACATATACACACAACAGAGACTTACACACACACACAATCACACAACATCTCACTCACACACACACTCACACACACAGATCCACACCCACACACACACACACACACACACAGACTCACACACATATATACACACAACTCACACACTCACACTCACACACCACAATCACACACACAGACTCACTCACCACTCTCATCACACACACATACTCACTCACCCTCACTCGCATGCTCACTCCCCATACCCAATCTAAAATACCAAGAAACTTCAGAATGTTGGTTAACATACAGTGTGTAAAACCAAATGATCCAAACGTTTGGAAGCCTCCTGTAGAGGCTGCTGCTCTGCTGAAGCAAACACGTGCTTTATCTTACGTCCAACACACTCACCATAGACCAGAGCTAGTCAGCTCTCTGATAATCAATGGCGTCTTCAATTCTGGTGTCTTCTGCAGTCAGCGCCATCAGGCCACAAACCAGAAATGACGCACTCCACGCCATCCTTGCCGCTAACCGGAAATGACGTAATTGGCGCCATTTCCACTAAGCGGAAGTCACGAATTAGCCCATTATTGCAGTTAAACACCGTCCTGATCTAATAAAATGTTTATCACGCTTTATTCCCTCCGAAAACTGCTGCAACGATTTAAAACGCGCTAGACCAATTTGGCAACACTTTGCAAACAGCCAACCATTTCCTGAACGACTGGTCTTAAAAGCGAAGACAATATGGTAAAAAAAAAAAACAAACACTTTACAAACCCACATCGAAGAAGGACTCTCACCGTCGAGTAGACGTGCGTTCAGTGTTATTTCGCAGCTCAGAGAGGCCGTGACCCTCTCGCTTCCTCGTCTTCGAGAGACTGAGTGAGGCAACGACACTCCGGGTTTATAGTCCCTCCCCCACTGGCCGCCAGCCGGGGCAGCAGAGAGAATGGCCACATTTTCTAAAACATTAATAACTCTCTGATTTTTCATCGATGGGAAAAATCCTTCAGTCAGATTTTGACAGAGGAGGTCCCACCAACTTCATAAATAGAAGAGTTGAGAGATAATCGGGTTGAAGTCTTGCGCCTTGTGTGACATGCAGACATTCAGACACTGAAGCTTCTTTCACATTCTTTTTGATGAATAATTTTTATTAGTTGTAAATACATATTAATAGAAAATACTTCTTACATACATTCGTAATATTATTAATATTAACATTTCAGACTTTATATTTCTATACATTTTTTTTTAATAAGTAAGAAAGGATAGAGAAAAATAATATAGAGGTAAAAAATCGAAAATAAGGAAGTGAATGGAGTGTTAAAAAGTTATCCATCGTTGGAGATATATCCATGATTTAATATACGTAATTCTTCATCTATTCTATTATTCAGGCCTCAGTCAGGCTCTCGCACCGAGCCCAACTTTGAAACCCCTGTAGATAACAATAGATGGAGAAGATATCCCTCTGAAAAGATCCAAGACCTGTCATTTAGGACAAGCCTCAAACTTTCAGATGGAGTGGTCTCCGACATTTCTGTATTCCGCATTTGATTGTGGAACTTTCCTGAATTTAATATACATTTTTCCCAATTAATTAAACTATAATCAATAAAAATTCTTTGATTCGTTGTTATTAATTGATCTGTTTTCCAGTATTCCCAGTTAAAAAAGTTTTTATTTTAAACCCTTTGAGTCAAGAGTCAGGTTCATATTAACAACATTCGAAATGATCCTAAATAGCATTTTTTAAAACATTAATAACTCTCTGATTTTTCATCGATGGGAAAAGTCCTCCAGTCCAAGGGGGACTCTGAGCGTGGTGGCCAAATATGATGGTCGTAAGTGGCGGCGTTCGGTCAGAAGTCACGCAACAGAAAGTCGGAAAGTGGTCAAGGTCTTAGTTTTAGTAATATAGATGTTCCATAATGGCACATAATCATTTATTTCTGTCACCTCCACTTTCTTTCTGCATGCCGTTTCTTCAGCACGTTTCTTCTGCATCAATATCCCCAAAGGTAAAAAAGTGAATCTTCTGGAATATTGTTCATATCTAACTATTTCGACTGGTTAGTTAACTTTTTTACATTTATCATTGGAGGCTGTTGTCGATTCAAGCAGCCTGGATATCATATTATTGACCAAACTCCTCAAAAACTGTTGTCCATGTATAGTAGGTCCTTACAGCTCACAATTTTATTCCATTACCAATAATCATCTGGCTGTTGCTTTCTCCACCTTGAGTATCTAACATTTTCTGGCCTTCTCTATTTGACATCCCAGAACCTTGTTAGGTTTGTTTAAGTTTCTCCTGTACTTGACTAAAACCCCTGTCCCACGGTAACGCAGTTCATTTCCGAGAGCTCCCAGAGTTTAAAAAAAAAATCAAACATCGTGGTAAGCACGAGAAAGAACCTCAGCGGGTACGTCGGAGCTCGGGGAAAACGCCTCTATAGCGGGCCGTAACTGCTAACAGGTCGTTACTCGGGAAGACTCGCTAACGGCGGGGTAAGCCACGTGGAAGAACTCGTGAAGATTTTTACAACATGATGAACCCCCCACGAGAGCCCCGAGTTCCATTACCGTGAATCTCCGAGTTCGAATCCGGGCAAACTCGGGAGAACTCTTGGAATGAACTCGTACCGTGGGACAGGGGCTTAAGTGTACAATTTTGGTTCTGCAGTTCAAGTGACAGTTCAGGCAACTCTAGCAAACTGCCCATCAACAAGCCCAAATTATTTAGGAAAGCTGACGATTCGAATACCTTTTTCAGCCCCTCATACTTTGGCTCTCTCTGCACTAGATCTTGAAGCACTGCAGCTTGCTTTTCCAAAATGCTCCCAAGTAGCTTTATGCCCCGGTCCCACTTCGGAAACCTGAACGGAAACCTCTGGAGACTTTGCGCCCCACCCAAGGTTTCCGTACGGTTCCCGGAGGTCTTTGTCCGTCGCCCTAATGGTCGAAAGTGGTTTCCGTTTTAAAAATCGGTAATTTTTTAGTCGAAGCCGGTTGCGATGCTGGTTGAGGGTGGTTGCCGGAGGACAGAAACTAAGCGATATCACATTTTTCTTTTAGGTACTGTATTGAAAAACCACCTCTTTGTGAGCAACTTAGAAGCCCATCATATATAGATTTTCCATTTGCCCCAAGTTTCAGAGTCTAAGAGGGGTCCAAAATAGAATTATATAGTTTGGGAAACTATGTAAATAAGTTTATTGGCCAAGTATTCACATACAAGGAATTTGCCTTGGTGCTCCGCCCACAAGTAACAACATGACACACAGTGACAGTTACGAATGACTCATAAAAACACTAAACATTAATAATAATAAAACCTTAATGAAAAACACCATGATCAAGCAAGTGAACCAACAAAATACCAGATCAAAGGGAGCTAACAGATTTTTGCTATTTTAGTAAGCACTACTCGTGGGGAAAAAACTGTTTTTAATGTCTGGTTGTGGCAGCTTTGACAATCCGGAGTGTCGCTTCCATAGGGGAAGTATCAAAGAGATTTTGTGGCCCTGGTGAGAGGGAGGTCAGAGATGATCTTGCCCGCTCGCTTCCTGCCCTTGCAGTGTACAGTTTCATCAAAGGAGGGAAGGTTGCAGCAATAACCGTCTCTGCTGATCGGAACATTCGCTGCAGCCCTCCGGAATGACGTGCTTGGTGGCTCGAGCCAAAACCCGACCATGATGGAGAAGGGTAGAACAGACCAAACGATGGGCCGTGATGAATTGGAACCATCATTGCCTGTGCAAGATTGTGTTTCCTCAGCAGCCGCAGGAAGTACAATCCTAAGTTAGGGCCATTTTGACTGTGGAGACGATGGTAGCTCGCCCACGTAAGCCTAGGAGATGTGGGTTCCCAGTAACTTAAAAAAACTCCAACGATTGACTGTGGTGTTGTTGAGTGGTGAGTTGGTTGAGGGGGAGGGGGATCTTCTCCTAAAGTCTACAATCAATTCCACTGTCTTGCGCTCTAGTTGTTGCTACGCACCAGATGGCCAGCTGTGACACTTCCTGTCTGTCGGCAGGTGCCTCCCCATACCTGGATCAGTTCCAATCAGGGTTTGGTCGTTTCCGCAAACTTAGAACTTGACAGAGTGTCTGGTGGAGGTGCAGATCATTGGTGTAGAGAGAGGAGAGGAGATAGTAAACGCAGCCTTGCGGGCTCCTATGCAGTCGTATTGCGGGTCCAAGACCCACATCGCTGCTTACTGTCTGTCAGGAGCTGATGCCCCACCGGACTGAGGGGTTCAGGCACAGTCTGCCATTCCCAGCCTCACAGCTGCTTCCAGTCAGTCAATGAAGCTGATAGCTCCCACCGACTGAGGGGTTTCAGGCACAGTCAACTCGGAAAGTTTGGATTGTAGTAGCTCTGGCACAATGGTGTTGAATGCAGAGCTAAAATCACCAAACAGGATCCTCGCATAATACACATCTGATTTACCGACATCACCATAACCACTGTGCTAGTTCGCCACCGTGCGTGTCCCCATGTACAGCTATTAATTTAGTAAAGAAAGAGTGCGTTTTTGATTTTTGATAAGATAACTTAATATACACGTTGCTGATGAGAGCCAAGTAGAAATAATGGAAGCATAATTATACCAAATAAACGTTAATATTTATTGTGAGAAACTTGACAAAGGATAGCTAATAAACATCTCGGACTCACTTCTAGCACCGAAATTCAGGCCCGTGCGAAGCTTTTGATAAAGGTGGTGGCATGACAGATTTACAAAAATTCCATGGGAACTAATGTGTGCGCAACACACATCAGGAGCTCGAAGCCCCCCGCGGCCGGGGTCCAGGGCCCGCTTAATTATAGGTATATGGACGTGAAGGGAATGGAGGGGTATGGTCTGAGTGCAGGAAGATGGGACTGAGGAACACAAAAATGGTCGCACGGACAGGAAGGGCCGAGAGGGCCAGTTTCCGTGCTGTAATTGTTATATGGTTTTATATTCAAAGTATAATGCAAAAAGAAAAGTGTGGTCTTAGCCATAGGGCGTGAATCTGTGGATTCTTTGCCACAGGCGGCTGTGGGAGGGCCAGCGAGTCAGTGGGTATATTTAAGGCAGAGATGGAGAGATTCTTGATGAAGTGCGGTGTCAGTGCTAACGGAGAAGGCAGGAGAGTGGGCTGGGAGGGAGAGATAGCTCAGGCCGTGAATTGAACTGCTGGAGTAGACCGATGGCCGAATGCCTGATCAGCTCCTATTTCTTACTGCCCAAGATGCTCACAGAGGTGATGGAATGTCAATCCCCCCCCCCCCCCCCCCGGCCTACCAGCGCGGAAGCATTGTGACCCGCATTGTGAGGTCAGGGGCCGGCCGGAACCAGCTTACGCGTCAGGTGGACGGGGGAGGGGGCGACTGCGGAGGCACTGGGGTCCGCCCCGAGGGGGTGAGGGGATGGAGGGGTGGGGAGTGGGGAGGGGCGATGGGAGGGCGAGGGTGGGAGGTGGGGAATGGGAGAGGGGTGAGGGAGAGATGGAGATGGGGAAGGGGAGGTGGGGGAGGGGCGATGGGAGGGCGAGGGGGGAGGGAGGGAGGGGGGAGGTGGGGGAGGGGGCGATGGGAGGCCGACGGGGGAGGGAGGGGGATGGAGAGGGGGTGAGGTGAGAAGGGGGATGCGGATGGGGAGGGTAGAGGGGGTGATGGGGAGGGGGAGGTGGTGGGGAGGGGGCTGAAGGGGAAGGGTAGAGAGAGGGGTTGGGAGGGAAATGTGAGGGGGGGGAGAGAGGGGGGGAGAGGGAGGGGAGGCAGTGGAGAGGGTGGGGGAGTGAAGGGGGTCTTGAAAGAGGAAGGGGAGGGGGGTAGGATGAGTGGCAGAGGAGGGGGTGGGTGGAGAGGGGAGAGAAAGCACGTTTGTTGGAGTGAAGCATCGTGATTGAGGGGGGGGGATTGATGGGGTAAGGGGGGAAGGGGGGGGGGGGGGGGGGGGGGGGCGGGACAGGCAGAGGGAGTGGGTTTCCCGTCCCGGGCACTCAACCGGTTTCCCCCCCGTCCCAAAAGAGGAGGTGCCCCGTGTGGGGTTTGTGGGTACGATCGCGCCCTCCTCGTGGGATCCGATCGAGCGCGATCGCGCCCCCCCCCTCTGTAAATAAAAATATGTAAAAATAAATAAATATTCGTAACAAATCGACAATAAAATAAAAATAATAAAAAAAATCAAACGATCGCCCCCCCCCAGTTGTGTTAGGGAGTGGATAGGAGAGAGCGGGTCCGGCATGGACCCGGTGGGCCCCGGTTGAGGCCGAAGGGCCTGTTTTCCTCCCTTCCTTCCGTGCTGTACTCAAGTAACTGCAGATGAACCCACCGATCCGAGCCCACACTTGGTGGAAACCGGAGCAGGCTGGAGAAAACCCACGCTGTCACTCCGTCGGTGAAACGGACAAACTCCACACAGACACGCACCAGCAAACCCCTTGTCGGGATCGACCTGGATTCTCTGGCGCTGTGAGGAGGGTCAATGAGATATCCGGCCAGGTTATCCGGGGTTCGGGACAAGTTGAATCTGTGTGGAAAGTTGATGGAGATGGGGGGGGCGATCGGATTGAGATGGGATAATGTCAGAGATTAGGGAAGCTGGGAGTATTGCGAAGCATTTCTGTGGGTCTTTCTTCTGTTTCTGGTTCTGCTGGGCCCTTAATAATCTTGTTCTTCGGACGAAAGATGTTGCTTGCTCTGAGAGGGTCCAGGGTAGGTTTACAAGAACGCTCCCCAGGAATGAGTGGGTTAACATATGACGAGAACCGTTGTCGGGCTCTGGGGGTCCTGTACTGTACTCCGCTTGAGTTTAGAAGATGAAGGGGGGGGAAGGGGGGGGACCTCATTGAAACTACAGATCAGTGGAAAGACTGGACAGAGTTGGATGTGGAGAGGAATGTTTTCCACTCGTGGGAGAGTCTAAGGACCATAGGGCACAGCCTCAGAGTAAGAGGATTTACTATTCGTAAGGAGATTTCTTTAGCCAGAGGGCGGTGAATCACTGATGGGAGGCTGTGGAGGCCACAAGTCAGTTGGTCTTTTTAAAAGGCAGAAGATCGAAATAGATCTTGATTAAGTGCGGTGTCAGAGGGGTTACGGGAGAAGGCAGGAGGAAATGTGGGGTTGGGAGGGATAGATAGACACAGCCGGAGATTGAAATGGCAGAGTAGACCATGATGGGCTGAGTGGCCAGATTTTACACTTCCTAGAGCTTGGTCTAGCGCGTGGATGGAGATGAATGAGGCGGGGGGGAGCAGAGGGGGGGGAAATGGGGGCGAAAGGTGTCGTGGGGGGGGGGGGGGGGGGGGGGGGGGGGGGGGGGGGGGGGGGGGAGGCAGAAGGGGTGGTGGTAGCAGAGAGGGGGGAAGGAAGGTGGGATTCGAGAGGGTTTCATGTACTGCTCGGGCGGCCGGCATGAAGCG